>JARWLF010001303.1:0-10690 GCA_029853055.1 Scenedesmus sp. KT-U | reverse complement strand
TGTTCCTTTCTGCTTGCAGTCGTTGGGAAGAAGCTCTGGTTCAAGTATACCTTCACAAACAAAAGAGTGAAGATTACAAACAGCTCTCCATTGTTTGCCAACACGGTGAGTAAACAACAAGCAGACTCTGCAACCTGCCCTATGGACAGGGTAGCCTTGCCAACTACAAGTTGTAGTGACATGTTTTGGGGGCAGGGGTTGCTACTAATAGCTGTGCTATGGGCCCCATAGCATGCCATGCAGGCTTCTTGTATCATACAAGTGAGTCACCTGTATGCTGTTGATGCTTGCAGGTTGAGGTAGCCTACAAGAACATTTCAGAGATACGGACAGCACCCAGAGCATTTGGTCTGTGGGGTGATTGTGTGATATTCCTCAAAGATGGCAGCAGGCTGGAGCTGACAGGGTTGGAAAAGTACAAAGAGATCAAGCAACATGTTCTAAGCTGCATGTATGACTGATAGGCCCAGATGGTGTACATTGAGACTTATTACGGACCTAACAGCAGAATTGCTTGGAGGTGTTCTACTAGTAACAGCTACACCCCCGGGGTCTTGGACAACTGCGCGAGCCAATGCTGTCCAATTGTGCACAACATACAGTGGTTTCTTTTTGCATCTACAACCGTTGTGATGTTTATGGTCGCTGTAGTAGCAATGTTGTATCAATGTACCTTCTCCAACGAACAGCATTGAGATGAATGGAGTGGTGCACTATACCTTGAAGCAGCTGGTACGTGTTTGTTTGTAATTCGGTCAATTTGCCGCAGGGCCAGCTTCTTAGAAGCCAGTGACTGTTTTCAGCTTATCGAGTCAAATGGCGCACCTGTAACAAGCACTGTCAGGCATGTTTGCATTCACATCACTGCACGAGCCCAACTTTCTTCCAAGCACTGCTAGCCTAGTAGTGAAAGTTATGGCAATTATAGGGTAGTTTTGTGGATATATTTTGGTCTCAGGTTGTGACCAGGTATTTGCAGGTCAGTGCAGCAAGATCCAGTAGCAACACAGAGCCTCTTTGATTTGCTTGCTAGCGGGACTATACAACAGTTCACGATCTCTTTCAATTATTGAATGGCACTCATTGGTGACCTGCTGCTGAGTGAGCACATTGTTGAAGACGTGGTGCTTCTGACGCTGTGCAGTCAAGGTGATCTTGTTACACTTTGCTGACGCAGATACTCGCCCGACCAACTTAATCAGGCTACAAACTTGCATACAGGCCGCCTGAGCAACACCTGGCCACCATGCAGCCAACATAGAGCAGCGCTCAGTTTGGACTATTGAAGGCACTCGCTGTTGGCATTGACACATCGCATATTCGCCGGCTCACAGCTCATCACCCTACTGATCTGCACCACAGGAATGTCAAGGGCGCTCTGCTCTGCCCTGTCTGCTCTCTGCTATCATAGCATAATGCCTGCTGTTTGACATCATCATACATTGGCATAGCTGCCCCACTGGACCTGACACCACAAAATCAGCAACGCATCAGATGGTCATGAAAGTCACCATCGTGGTAATCGAGTCAAATGCATACACAGCTGTTACGTATGTGCAGAGTGGAAAGGTGCACACCCGATTGGAAGAGAAGTAAACATGTGTGGCAACAGTGCTGCTATGTGGGATGACTTGTACCAGCCGTTCTCTGACTTTCTGATGCACAACGGCGGGGTTTGCGCTCATAGTACAAAACTTGGGAGACAATGTGCCATTTGATGCGCAAGCCGCCACTCCTCCCTGCTAGGTGCTGTTGACTAAACACAAATCATGCAGTATAGATACATTGACCAGCTTACTCACCTTGCTTATGTCCGTAACAATGCTTCAGAGAACCAAGCAAGCCGTCTTATATCAGTAAGAGGTCCTCTGGGCACCTGGCAGGACCAGCACATGCATCAAACATCAGATCTTCTTTGATGGGCACCAAAAATCTCCTCGTCAGCTGCCCAAGATGCAGAACAGCCCGCTGAGTAGACGACAACAGCTATCCCGGCTGCTGCTGCTGTAATGAGCTTACTATATGTTGATTGCACCTGCTGCCTGTCAATATCAACACATCCGAGTGGTAAGCAGCCGTTCACAAGGTAGCAAGTGATGCCCTCATTCACCACTAGCAGGCACTCACCAACACCATGGCACGATAGTCTGCTGAACCCATGACAGCGATAGTCCAACTTCGTTTTGTGGTGATCATGACCTGCACCGTACCTGGAACAAAGCTTGGGTTGCGATGTCAGCAAAATTGCCAGCACGTACCTGGAAGCTGCCCACGAACTGCTGCAAACCACGCGGACCCACCCACAACAATCATTCAAACGATACATCGAACACATATCGTCTGTCTGCACCTCTTGTGAACTGTTTGCGGCCGCCCTGGATTACATGGAGACCAGAACAGAGTGCCATAGCCAAACAGCATCAAACGTCACGGTAGCAGACGGGCCATATGGCACCTAGTATCACCCTAGATAGCTTCAGCAGCCATCTTGGGGCCCACTAGCACGCTGCAATGCTCGGCGCCTTCGCAAAGAGGCAGAGCAAGGCAGGTGGCGGTCAGAAGCGCAAGACTGGACGCATCTGTCTTATAAAAACACTTCTGGTGCTGTGCACGATAGCCAACGAGTGTCGAGCTTATCAACCAGATAGCAGGGCAAGCAGAGTTGAAGCAGAGACACACCACAGTGACATGAGAAGGTGGTTGCCGTCAGAATACATGTCTCGAACTTTTCATAACATTCAAGTAGTAGACGCACAAGCTATGGCGGTTGTATCCTGAGCCAGAGACAATGACAATGACGGTTTGCCGCCATGTTGCCATGTTACGCGGTGTAACATATGCATAGGTCACCACCCTATGATAGGTGTTGCTGTAACAGCGGCTGTCCATATTGAAGCTGTTGATGTCTGGCTGTGTTGTCGTACATCCTTGTACGCTGTGGTTGACTGCTGATCGATGTTACAGGGAAAGGGGGGGGGGGTGTCAGCAGCAGCGCACGTCTCTCAATTGATGTTCACTTCAACAACCGGTTTCGAGTTTTTATTCTCACATTCACTTGATCACAAAGATATTAGTTTTGACCTTCTGGCTCTAATGCCACATGTACATCAACACCGCAATGGAACAGGGATGCCCTTGTACCTCAAGGAGTGCCAGCACAAACCAAACAGTCACACTGAGGAAAGCACAACAACATTATGCATCACATGACTGCAAGAAGTCAGTACAGGCATGCCGCACAGGTTGTATGCTGCTGCTAAATGAGCAGCTCACAGCTTGCTGTGACAGCTGGCATCAGGATGCAGCATCAACCAGCATGCAGATTGCCCATCTCCACCGTCAGAGCTCCACTCAGGTGCTGCAACTCAGCAGGGGCTGTTGCCGTTAATGCCACCCAGATGGCCCACAGATACTCACCCAGCAATCCTCTGAGAGCAGCACTCTGCGCTGGTGTAAGCTGCCAAGGCAGTTGCCATCGAAGCAGAGCCAAGAGATGCTGGTGCATATCCCACGAAGCCACTCCCTGCAGGTCATCAACGCTCTCTGAGTTGCGGCCCCATTGGCTTCTGCCGACCTTCAACCATGCTGCATCCGGCAACTGCTTGCTGCGGAAGTTCCTGCTATCGCTCATCTCATACTGCTTCACCCTGAGCTGTTCAAAGTCTAAACCACTGCTTGCAGACGATGCTGTCAACTTTTTGAACATTGGCAGCTGGACATATGCACAACACCTAACTCCATGCTTTGGTCCACCCTTGCGGTTTGCCGTCTTGTCCTCAAGGGGCAAGGGCTCCTTGATGTCGACACCCAGGAAGACATTCCCTGCATGCAAGCGCTTGACCAAAGCATGCAGCACAGCACTGCTGTTGGGTTGCTGATTACGATCAAACATTGCTGCTGCTGCTTTGTATGCAGGTTCTGCCATAAGGAACTCATGCTGCTTTGGGCTCAGCACAAAGATGTTGTGCAGCTTGAAGGATGTCTGTGTGCTGATGAACTTTGGCCACAACAGAAGATCAACCTCCTCATCTGCGAACGTGGATGTATGCCATTGGAACCCCGACAACCTATGAGCCTGTGTCGTAAGGAAGTCTGTATCACCCTTGTTTGTTGCTGCTGCAGCTGACATAGATGAAAAGGAGGCTGAGCCATTGCAGCTGACATCACGCTGGACGGGGAAGCAGCAGCTGCTGCTGCTGCTGCTGCAAGCAAGCCGCTGGCACTCAATGCTGCCACAGGAACATGTGTTCCTGGCGATAGAGCAGCTGCTGCTGCAGGGGGTAGTGGCAGCGCTAAGCCCAAGCCGGAACTATCATGCTGCTGTTGCTCGTTGGCAAATCTTGTCATCAAGCCCATACCCCTGTACCTGCGGGCTGGTGGAGGTGAAGCTTCGGCTTCCTGCAGCTTGCTGTCAGAGGCATCCAGCTTGGCATCCCCAAAGGTCCTCTTTGGGCTGTTGGGACTTTTGGGGCTCCCTGGAGCGCTGTGTAGTGGCTTGCTGGATGGTGCAGACAAAGTTGGCGGAGCTGCATTCATAACCCCATGGCCAGCTGCTGCCAGAGCAGGGCCTTGGGCTGCTGCAGCAGTGGGGGAGTTGCCTGTAGACTCCTCCTGCGGCTGCACAACAGGGACTGCAACAGGAGACAGTTCACGGCGAGCAAATGCCTGGTATAGCAGCTTGCTTTCTCTCGCAAGCTGCTTCTTCTCCTCCAAGGACAGCCCTCTGGGTGATCTGCTGGGACTGCTGCAATCAGGGAGAACGCCCCTACCTCTGTCAGGGGTGCGTGCGCGCTCTGCTGCTGCTGGCTGCACATTCAGTGCGCGCTGCAATGTCTGAACCTGACCGTACAAACCGGCCAAAATCTGCTGCTGAGCTTGGTGAATGCATTCCTCAGACGACACTGCTGCAGCAGCCAACAGTGGGGCCGTGGGACCCTGTTGCTGACACCTCTCAACAGCTTCAGTGAGGACACGTACTCTGAATGCATGTTTATCCGCCTGGCCCAGTGCTCCCTTGTTGAAAGCAGCAGTGGCAGCAGCAGTGGCAGCAGCCTTGCACCTCTCAACAGCCTGTACTGCACCACCAACCTGCTCGCATGCATCTGTTAGTGTCTCCTTCTCCAGGTGATGTCTGTGTTGTTTGCTATCTTCTGTCTTCTTATGATGGAGTCCAGTAGCCAGCAGCTGCACATGCTGCAGAGCCTCTAACTGGTCAATCAACATACGCAGGAGGTTTGCGCTGCGCTGCACGCACCAGCAGCCAGCATGTGCTGATGGTCTGCAGCATCTGCATTCACATCATAGACCTGGCTAAGCTGCTTATGTCGCTGCAGCTGTGCATGCTCCTCTGGGGATAGGCAAACCTCATGAGCAATCTCTATGGCCGGCTTAATCACTCGCTGGTACGCACTGTCGCCGCCTAGCTGTAGATTCCAGCGGCGCTGCACCAGCGCCCATTGACTTGGACATGCAGACAACACATGCTGCACACTGTTGCCTGCAGTCTTGCTGCTGCTAATGGTGCTGCCTTGTACAAGCAACTGGTCTAGCTTTGTGTCCTGCAACAAGCAAAAGTGCAGCAGAAGCAAGCCCATGAGTGTTCTGGAAGTTGCAGTAGCTATAGCGTACGACATGTGTTTTCCATGAGTTGATCAATGCTAGCAGGCAGATACAACATCAGACATCTCTGACCACAACCACCGTGGTGTGTTCTGCTGAACAGAACATGATTATGTGAGAGGTGCAGGTACTGTTCTGTCATCAGACAGACCGGGCAGATTTTTGTGAGCACTCTTGTGGTAGTGTGCAGCAGCTTGCAGCCCTGTTACATCAGTGGAGGTACCTTGGAGGGTTAATCTCACTCCATAACTGCTTTGAACTCAGTTCTGAGAATGAACGTTGATGCGACGAGCTTTAGTGCAAGTGGATGACCATAGCCCTGTGGATCAGTCAGCTGACAGGACCGTCCTGTCATGTGAGTCATGTGCATGCATTCACCGCCGACGGACATCTGACATATATTGTGTTTGCATTGTAAGCCAGCGTGCCCACCTGCAATACTTGCGCCAGCTCATCTATCAAGTACTGCCCACTGGCCATGTCTGCCGCTGGGCTCCCAGGCTCCAGATCTCCAAGCAACAAGCATGATGAGTCACCCAGAAGTGTGGAATATCTGTGTGAAGCCAGCATCGAGGCCCGGCTTACAATGACATGTTGACCTGTGCAGCAGCAAAAGCAGTTGCATCTGCATGTTACAACAGCCAGCTTCAGGGCAACGTAACCTGGTCTATGCATGCTGCTGTTTGTGTGCCAGGCACCCTTATGCACACGCTGCAGAACCCTGCACATACATGCACCTCATACGGAATGGAAGAAGAGTCAGAAAGCAGCAAGTTGAAGCGCAGCAGAGGGTGCAGATGATGTTTTCCCCAATTCCTGCCCACTACTTACGAATCTCGTTTTCTGAAGCAGTGTACTGCTCTGATCGGGCAGATGGCTGCTGGGGCGGCTCATGCATCAGCTGCAGCCCACCGAGCTTGCTGTTCTGAGGATTCCTAGGGTTGACAAGTACTTGCAGCGCTGTAGAACACTCCACAAACGAATGTGTGCTGCTGAACCAAGCCACCTCAGGCCTGCAATCAAGCAGTATAAAAAGTGACATGCCGCTCCACCACTGCTCAGCAGTCTTGCATGCAGCCAGATGCAATCTGCGGATGGTGAGCAACTTCGGATGGAAAATCGGATGGAAGATCCAATGGAAAGCTCAGTATGACATATAGATAATGTTGCACAGGCATGGCCGAAGCAGAGGACACTGAGCTTGAGCTGTTCAGTCACAACAGTAGCGGGTTGAGCCAGACTGATCAGCCAATGCATCACTTTGTGTAATACACAAGCCCTAGTTGGCACCCACATGCGTATGTCATTGCCTGAACTAGTCTGAGTGGACATTACCTGGGTTCAAAGCTTGGGAACTGGGCTGCTGCTGTGCATAACATCTCGAGCAGGTGAACACTGCGTTCACCACCACCCATGAACTCCATGTAGAACACGGCAGAATCTTCATGATCAGATGGGGGGTCACAGCTGCTGACTGCTGCCAAAAGCTGCTGCATGCGGGGATTCATCTTCCACATCTGGGACGGAATGCTGACCAGAGCTGCATATCCCTTGCAACAATAGAGCACTGGCACTTTGAAAACAGTCGGAACAGAACCCCTTGATGATGCAGCAGTCTCACGCTGCTGCAACACCACAGAAGCAAGCCTGTTGCGCAAAATAGTCAAACCAGTGGTGGCAGCGGGTTCAGTGGTGACAAGAGTAGCACTAGTTGCTGACGCAATACCTGCATGCAGTCACTATCATTATGTACAGCGGTCTGTGGCCCTGCTGAATTCACGAACGATAAGCATGACCACACCTGTTTGGGATGTCTAGATCAGCTGTGCAATGGACATAAGTGTATCTTCATGTTGATATATTGCTTATGCTCATATAAAAGCCCACCCAAGCTGGATGAACACCATCATAACAGTGCCGTCTATGCTACCTACTGCACTGCCTGCTGCCTGTTTTCACATATCATGACATGGCACAGTGTGACAACACAGACGTCTTCTTGTGGAAGACGTACACTGGTGCTTCAGGTCTCAGTCGCTTCAGCTCCATTGCTGGCAGACCTTTGAGCTGGTGCATATGGGCTTCAAGCAGCTGTACTGCTGCTGTGGGGTCTATGGTGTTCTTGTAGTTCAGGTCTTTCGAACGCAAAGAGTTCTGAAAGGCCCGAAGCACCTTCAGTGTGTTCTGGTCTTGACTGCTCAATGGTTGTCCCTTCAACTTCTCCAGCAGACCCCGTAAAGATACGATCTTCAGCAAGCTGCCTGGTATGTTCATCAAAAACTCTAGGGTCCATATAACTGCAGAAGCAATCCAAGCAGCAGCAAGTGAGACAATGCTACAGTGATGTTGACCATGGACCTGCAGTGTTCAGTGTTGGCTGACCCAAATGAGTCCCGGCGTTGCGATAGACACACTGTAGATAACCATGGATGGATCACCACCTGCAAGCAGCTGTTTCAGCAGTGCTAGCATGGCTATGTGCTAGCCTGGCTACAGGCAGTGAGGACCACACAAGCTAGGTGAGACTTACTAGAGTAAGAGCAATATGGTGACAACATGTGTTCAAAGCCGGTGTCAAACAGGCTGTCAGGCAGATCATCAACAATGGCAACTCAACGTGGTATCAAGTTCGTCATAACAAACATGTCAACTTGGAAGGCATCATCAAAGAACCCTGCATGCTACAGTAGCAAGGACTATGCACCGACAGCGAGGACCTGAACCGACAGCAGCCCGGCAGGGCCTTTGCAGTCCTGCAGCCTGTGCAGCAAAATTCGAGACCTCATCTGGTTTCAATGGAACGCGTTAAGCTAAGAGACATATTTGTACCTGGCTGCCCTGTTGTATCAGCTCCGGTGTCTTGATCACTTGCCAGCAGCTCATCAGGCTTGCTGGTCCCACCAGCTGTTGCAGGAGGCTCCATGATGTTGTGATGGCCAGGCAGCTCACCACGGTTTGCTGGTCAGCCAACGCAAGGAGGAGACGCCTCAAATGGAGTGCACGTCCTCTGTCATGAGACTTTCACGTCCTGCATGCAGCATTGCGCTTGTGGTCAGGTGGTGCAGCAGCAGTGATGTATGGGGTAGCCTGACCTGTGCTGGCTTGGCTACTGACATTAGGAACTGGTTGTTGCTGCAGCTCAAGGAGGTATTTGCAGCATGACATCACTGGAAGATTTCCAATCAGCTTCCGAGACCTTGTAGATACGCAACACAACGTACTTCATGCAGAATTGCTGCGCAGGCACCTGCTGCAGCACTGAGCCCCATTGCAAAACTGGCAAGCATGCAGTCATGCAGCAAGACGTAAGCCACTTTGGCGCATGTCAAGCAAGACAGAAGCCGTCTGGTAGTAAAATAAGATCTGTTTCATCGTGCTGTTATCGGCGTAGAGTGCTGAGCGACTGCTCAAGCCATGAGGCGCGCATGTGAGTGCCAAATCAGCTGCAGAGTCTCTAAGCACGCATGTGATCCCATAATCGCAACTTACCTATACGTTCAACGTCATCTTTCATGCCTCAGGACATCTTATGCTTGGAAGCGCTCAGCAGGCAGACTTCCCGTTGATGACCAGCTTGGCAAGCGACACACTCTCTTTTCAAAGTTCCAAGCACCAGCAGGCTAGAAGTCACCTGGGATTTGATGAGCTTTACAGCAGACCTGGACGCCTGGAACGTTTCACGGGGTTTGCGCAAGCTTTAGATTTGAAGCATCTGACAAGAACTGTGGTCCACCGTGGCGGTAGTGTTGAAAATGTCCTTTGAAGTTGCCCGGAAATATTCCACCCTATGAGACTATCTCCAGGTAACGTTGTAACAGCCGCTTGTCGTCAAGGTCCAGGTTGACGTTATTTGGCAGGTCAAACCAGTGTTTCCATCTCACATGCAGTCCTGCATCTGCCGCACTGGTTGTATGACATGATCATAGGTACATGGTACTCAGTTGCAATTGATTCAGTTCAATTTATGCTAGTTGTATGGTTTCTTACTACAAAATAAGTAAGAAGGGGATTGACAATCGAGACAGGCATGCTGTCACAGCCAGTCATGACTATGCTGGCCCAGCATGATGCCCTGGCGCTACAGCGTGGTGTGGCCTGCACTGCAAGTAGTAGTACTACTTGTAGTAATCGTGGCTCCCAGCAGGATCCATACGTGAGTCTACTCAAAGCTGCCACTGCAGACTGCCTCCTGACACATGCGGCACTGGTGACAGAGGATAGCTTGACTTGACCCAACTCCTGCCGAACACATGTAGTAACTGTACAGTTGATAGTTGAGTGAATCCATGCAGCTGCTGAGTGCCGTTTACCCCAATATATCATGTATGCAGCTTCTAATAGCACCCTCAGTAGCTATCGATCAGCTCAGCAACCCCAGGCAGACACTTTCACCAGTTATGTATGTCCATACTGCATCTCATCCTGCAGCACCTCCTGCTGTTGCTGGCTGCATGCGCACACCATGACTGCTGCTGCTACTGCTGCTACTGCTGCCGGGCTCCTTTTGGTGAGACTCTGTCTGGAAGAACAACAATGGTGTGAGTCCCAAGAGACATCCAGTGGCCATCCCTACTGCACAACCCAACCAGGTGGCTCCTGCAAAAACACAACAGCAGTCAGAGCAAGAAGACTGCAACAACACAACAGCAGTCAGAGCAAGAAGACAACAATGGTTATCAACTGAAGGATGCATCTGGCTAATGCAAACTGGACCAGGTGAGAAGCTGACCAGCAATCACGCAATTAGAGCTCTAGCCATAATGAAACGCTGCTGTCTCTGGCGGCAAGCAGGGTGCTGCAGGGGCACAGATCAACAACAGCAGGGACTCACGTCTTGCTTGTGGCAACTGCATTTGTGCTTTGGTAAGAGGAGCCGCCATGCTTTTCATGCTCTTGAACTTTTGCTGGAGAACAAAAAGACACAGCAGCATACTCTATCAGACTCACCAGTGTGCATGCCAGTTGCTGATGTGCAAGGAAACCATGGAAGCTTGAGCAGGAACAAGGTGTATCATGCTGACTGCTTGCAGAGCAAGCAAGCTGATGCAGCTATAGAACTATACAAGGACAG
>JARWLF010001302.1:0-10701 GCA_029853055.1 Scenedesmus sp. KT-U | reverse complement strand
AGTCCCCTCCCACTCTACTGGGGTGACCATGACTAATCGCTGCTCTGACAGGTTCAGCCAGGCCAGCAGTCTCAGGCACAGCAGTCCACACACGAGGGAGCTGGGACTCCGACAGAGGGAGGAACTGGCGCAGGAAACCTGGGAGGGTGGGTGAAGACAGCGGCAGCAGCAGCAGCAGCGGTCACGACTGATGAGTGAGGTGCACTGTGTAGGTCCTACACAATAGTTGAGAGCTTGCAGAGGAAGGCACTACGTGTCTTCATCATAGAAACATGCAGAATGGTGCTATCTAATGTGCTGCATCTGCCAGCCCTGAGGGTTGCATTGGCTGCGGTACAAAACATACATGTTGATCAACGTCAACCCTGTCCTGCAGCACTCGACCATGGACTGAGTGCAAGCAGATTGCTGCAAAACAGGGTACACTGGTTGAAAGTGGCAGCCAACCCAACAATGCATCTGTATAGCACCGCTGCAGTGGCACAATGCACACTGGTACTGCTTTGGAAGGTACCATCCGATCCGTAGTAGTATCCAAAGTTTGCTGTGATGCAAGCCAAGAGAGTTCGAAGTTCTTCCTTGGATCGCATTCCAGCTAACCATCTACGTAGTAACCAACAATCTCGCGTGGTATGCCATACAGTAGTACTGTCACTCACACCTTGTACACTTCTGTGGTAGTCGCTCACAGCTTGTTGAAAGTCCCTGAGCTGCACACTGAACGCCTCCGCCTCCTCGAGCATGTGAGGGTTGCGCTCATTAGCCGTGGGGATGAATGAGCGGTCACGGCCAAACCCTAGACGGTGGCGGGTCTGTTGTGGTGGTTGTAAAACAGCAGCAGCAGCAGCAGTGAGTATACAGCAATGTAGATCGCAATCAGAGGATGCTAGACTAGATTGCATGACAGCTGCTGGGCTGCTAGGCTGTTACCATTTCAACTGGTGTTCTGGTGGCTTCGGTGCCAGTTTATGATCAGTATCTTCAGTCCACACGCTTGACTGAACACACTGATCATCAGCTGCTGCTGAAGCCACCATGATGTGAGGCTGCTGCTGCTGCTGCTGCTGCTGCTGCTGCTGCTGCTGCTGCTGACTCACTAGGCTAGTATGGACACTGCTGCACTTGTGCATCACCAGCTTGTTCTACACTGCCTAGATTGCACGTGTTGATTCTGATAGCATGGTATCAACCGATCCATTAGCAGGCCACGGCATGCCACTGAACGCACTGTTTGGGGCTGACGCGAACTTCTAGGCTAGCAGCTGCTCTAGAGAATCGGCCATGGCATTATAGTAGACTTACAATGCGCTAGTCACTCGCTGCTGTGATCAACCAAATAATCAAAGAAAAGGTTGGAAAGCCGAAGAGCAGTTGACCCGAACTTGGTACTGCTGCGAGCTCCGCTGGCACGCTGCCTTTCCTGCTGCTATGTACGCGACTGATACCTGCAGACGCCATTATTGATGCCTTGCTCGACATGTCAACCCAGGGAAGCCACCGGCCTGATGACGTCGAAGGAGGGTGATTATCAACCCTACAGCCGACCAAGCTGCACCACAGTTTCCAGTAACAAACAGCAGCGGAACCACAAGCTATCTGGCGTGGAAGTGCAGGAGGGAGGTTGACCTGTACACAGCAGTACCACAACTGAGATAAGCTGCATAGACTCTACCAGGAAACTACGGTAATGAGCGCTGCGACAAGCATTCCCGCCAGAATGCACGACACGTAAGAGACGCTGGAGTGTGTCAGGGTTGATAAGCCGTGATGCGATGCATGACTGTTTCGCCCGGGCGTCCAAGGTCGCACCGAAGCTTCGCACCGCCGGTGGTTACACCTGCCGATGTCCTCCAAAAGCATATCACCAACCAGTATTTTGTTCGTGACACCGTCGAAGCTAGCGACAAAGTCCCTCAAGCAGTGTGTGTGCATGCCACACGATATCTGGCCCAATACAGTGTACTCATTTGCATGCCCCCCAGGGGACATTCGCCCAAGGGCCAGAAGGCCGGAGCGGGTTTGCTCTTCTTCTTCTTCTTCTGGCCCAATAGAGGTTCATGTCGCCACCCCTTCCGATTTCTTAGCAGTGTCCACATGGTTATCGTTCGAAGCTGTATGGTTGGTGTGCGCCGCACACGGTGTTACACCAACCAGTGGGCCTCGGCCAGTCATTCAATCTATCAATCAATCAATCAGTGTGTGTGCATGCCAGGTTCGCGTGGACTCCAACAGCGGCAACGACGACGTTGGTTTAATCGTAAAGTCGCCCACTAGCTGTGTTGCAGCTGCCAAGTTACCTGCAGTGAAGTCAACTTGTTGGACAGTGCACGTTATCTAAATTTAGTTGGTTCTTGCCAGATATTGCTGAGTTCATCAAGCCAAGTTGCCATGCATTATAGTTAGCTGATTGTGCACTGATAACCTCCCAGGTTGTGGAGTGACCTCCGTGCCGTGAATCTGTACGAGCACCCACATTGCTGGGACGTTTAACTGAGTCTCAGCAAGCTGCAGTAGCCACAAAGCAGCGAATAGCCCAGCTGGCTACCAGCCTGTATCGTGCCGTGTGAACCTAGAAAGTAACGGTTGTAGGTAAACCCACTCCGGCCGTTCGGCCGTTGGGTATCTATGCCCCCCTGAGTCACTCAAGAAGGCAATCAAATCTTAGATCACGAGGCTCGTGACTCGGGGGGATGGGTACCCAAGGGCCGACAGGCCGGAGAGGGTTTGCTTTCAACTTTCACATCAAACCTGACCAACACTCTCTCAGAGACTGCACATAAGCACACTACACCCTCTCAGAGGTTGTAGCCTATATCATTGTGACACTGAACAGATGCAGCCTAGAAGCAGTGATACACAATGCATCCGTCATGCTTGACGGCGGCGTATTGCATTACAATCTACCACATAACAACAGCAGAAATCACACTGCAGGATTCACAACAGTGTCACTCCCAGAAGACGCCAAGATGAGCAGTGAAGCTCCTTTTGTAGCCCTTGCATACGTACCAGAGCAACAGTTTCCTCACTTGCTAGAAGCACACAACAACCAGGCTAGTAGGATGCATATAAGCATGAAAAGCAGCCACACAAAAGCAACATACTAGACTGCTTAACAGCCAGACTCTCCAGTCAGAATATGCTGGTCATGCTCCATCAGGGAGTCTGCTTTACCAGATTTGGTAGTTTATATTCTAAATAACTGCAGCAGCACACACAAGCCCGAGGACTCAACTGCTTTCATGCGGCACCACCATATGCACATCATGCTTGTGCTGATCTCCCTTGTCAGAGCACCATGTGGCCCATGACACATTTCCAAAGGGACACTATCCAATACTTCAGTTGGTTTGCCAGTCGCAAAATGCACCAGACGTTGACATGTATCCTGCTGAACTCGCCAACAACCCTGCTTAACCACCAATCAAGCCAGATGTCTATCCTGTACTACAAAATGCACAGATCAGCACATACAGGGCAAGGAGCAGGGTTGAACGCACACTCAATGCGGGTGGCAATGTGCAATGGAACCAAGAATATTCTTAATCTGGTGATGGGATGCAATAACATACAGTCTCTTGCTGACGAGTAACAAACAACTTGCCGGATGCAGCATGTACATTACTTTTGCCTTCTTCCAGCATGCGCCATCACAGACACTACTGTCACAAGAACTGGCAGTGTGCCCCATGCACTGTCCGGGGGATTATACAGAAGCAATCCCAGACACAACTTGTTGCTGGCACAACTACATGCATATTTTCACGAGTAATGTTCCTGCAGACCACATGTACAACCAGGACAAACACTTTTGTGCAACTTACATAAAGCTCAGAAGTTTGTTCGTCACACCACTTGATTGAACAAGATGCTCTGACAAGTTGCGATAGCGCTCAGCGCAAATTACGAGCTCACCCCGTCAGGCGGCTTCTCTGCATTCACAACTGCCAGCAACAGATCAACTTTGCTTTGCACTGGTCAGCTGCAAGCATCCCTCTGAGATCAGTATGCCTGAAGCCTTGGGAGTCAAATTGCAGTCCAGCAGCAAAAGCATGCGGTGCCACCAAAGTTTGTGCTATGTCACACACTGATGCATGCTTGTATAGAGATACAAATCGCATGGTATGCTGCAACTGCAGTAGTCTCAGACAGACAGCAAAGGCTATGTTGCAATAGGTTGCTGACTGGTGTATGACAGCATCAAGGAAACCCTTGGTGTATTATCACCACCGGTCAACAACATATTGACGAGCTCGCTTGCTGGTACAAAAGACAAAGACACAAGAGAGGGAACCAACCTACATCTGGCTTGCAGCTCTGACCCTCAAAGTGCCAGGAGTATGTACTCACATGTACTAGACCCCTTACCGCAACCACGATGATGGAACCTCCATTGCTTCTGGCAGCAGCAGCAACAAAACAGCAACAGCAGCAGCAACAGCAGCAGTTGATAGGCATATGTTGCAATCAAATGCAGGACAGTATGTGTTGTTGACCGTCGACCAACAGGAGAAAAACAGTCAGCAGTGCAGCAGGAGGCAGCTTGCAATGTTGCTGACTAGTGCAAGCAGCTGAAAGCATAGCCTGGCAGTCGCAAGCTGATACTTGCTGTAACATCAACGCTGCACACTGTGAAGACATGACCGTGTGCAGGATGTACGGTTGCTGTCACACATATCTGCCGCAGACACAGTGATTGTGTACAAGCTGAAACAGCTTATCTCCAGACCGCTGATGAAGGATACTTGCAGGATATACATGTATGTTGTACAACGCTAGCTCTGCAACGCACGACGGCTGTGACCAACGTGGTTTACATGCCAGGTAATCTTGCTTACAGTCAACCGCATGCCGAAACGCAGATTAGTGCGCAACTTGCTTCCCCTGACAGCAACAAAAGCAACAATGGCAGGTGACAAACAAGATGAGCAGTGATTGAAACGTGCAGCTCTTTGCTGCATATCAGTAAGCTTGTGACATATCACACAGCAACACATGAACCTTAATGGGGCAAATTGTTCAATGCAAACTTGTATCTGGTCATCTTGGATATATCTTAACGCCACAATGGAATATCATCACTCGAAGATATGAAGTTGCTGATATCACCCGTCTTATGAAGAAAGACAGGTAAATCAGCAACTTCACAGCTTCAGCTACAAGCTTGTACTGGGCGGTTATACCACACTTGTAATATCTGCATACTGCATCAAAATCAGACCTAGACAACAGCAGCAACACATGCGGCAGCAGCGGAACTAGCAGTAGCAATCTGTTTGCTAGGCACGAGTGGCCCGGTGCAATACTGCAATCTGTATGTGTTGAATGTAGACTATAATTTAGTCACCCTGCGCCAATCACTGCCAGCACTGTAAATGACATCGCTTGAAGATGTGAGGCTGCTGGTTCCTGTTGCATCAACACTATAGCTGAGCTGACATCGAGGAACCAGCACCTTCACAGCTTAAGCTACAAGCTTGTAGCATGCAGTCATACTATATGATACATGTGGTTGACATGGAGCAACAATGCCTGATACATAGCAGACTTACAGCTGCGCGAACATCAGATGATTGCAGTTTTCAGGGATCATCGGCCAACTCAGGACTCTCAGGACTGAAGCATTGACAATATATAATTATTATCTCCTGCATATGGTAGTACTAAGCATTGCCAGGGTATGCACATACGTTGTTTAAAAATTGATGAAAACAGAGTCTACGTGCAGTGGCAGCAGCAGTAGCAACATCAACTGTTGTACGTAGAAACAAAAGATAATAACTAGAAAAGTGCAAGCCAACTAAAGTCTCTTGGGTGCATTTGCTGAACAGCTACCATAACAGAGGTCATGTTGCGCTGACTGGTGCACACCGCTTCAACCGCAACATATACTAAGCCTCAGGCCCTTCATGATAAAAACTCAGTCCAGATGTTCTTACTTCCTAGCATTGACTGTCCATCTTGAGCAGCATGACTGCTGGTGGGGTATTACTGCATCCTTGCTGTGTGTTGGGCTGATGCATTTGCCAAAAGAAACCAGACAGTAGGTCACAGTGATCACAAAAGACCTCCCAAACCAACCTGCAGCAAACAGAAGTACTCGCAGTGAGACTATGAAGCTGCTGTCACCATGGTGTAAGAGCATGACAGTCACGTAAGACAAGGGACATTGCAACTACGGTCTTTTGACAACCCCATGTACCAAAAGAGAAGCATGTAACAGCAGCAGCAGCAGCAGCAGCAGCAAGGTGATAGAGGAAATTGGGTGTTTCAAGAGTTACTGACCTCTCATGCATGAAAAAAGAACCCCTCACAGACCTTGCTGCTGCTGCTTCACAGACCTGGAGGACTTGAAGCTGCCTGTGAATGGGGTTTACAAGGAGCCCAATAGAGCTAAGCATGCAGCACTGCTGAGCAGCAGCAGCCGTGATGGCAACGACAGCAGCAGCAACAGCAACAACCATTATGCGGGCACCCCCCTTGGTACGCGCAGAGAGAGAGTGATGTTGTATGTATTGGCACTCAGTGACCAGCATACGGTATGTTATGGTCACCACATGTTATTACATGTATTGCTGACCATAACATACAAACTACAAGCCCAAAATGCAGCAGAGCTGTCATGATCCGTCATGAACAAGGGTTTGTCAATGCACCTGATTCATCCAAGTAGTGCATTCAGGATAATCAATCATCAGGCTGCAATCAAAACATCAGAAATCATACATCACGACAAATGACAGTTGTTGGGTTGTCAATGGTGTGCCAGCCTGAGGCAAGCATCCATCAACCACCTGACAAGCTCCACCGTGACCTGGGTACCAGAATACGCCATATTCAAGGATGTCCTGACATGTTGCGATACAGTGTGCATGTGCCATAACATTAAAAATCGGCAACTTGCCTGAGATCTTGAAACCTGTTGACGGAGCCATACTCTTCATCAGTACCTCTGGCAGCAGCAGCAGCAGCAGCGGTAGCGGCAGCAGCATAAAGAACAATTGTCATGTCGACCAGTACACTTGAGGAGCATTGCAGAGGTCATGACACAATATGGTCCTGATTGGTACTTGATACCTATCAATAAAAGGCTATCGTGGCACGTTGGCATCAAAAAACCACCCAATGCTATCTCACCATCAACCAAGATACAATGTATCTTGCCAGCGGCTGATTCAGCGGCTGAATACAGTGACTGAACGTCAGTGGTATCATGTAACGATTACAGCTTGCAAATCATACTAGAGCTTGAAGCATGTGCATGGCCCATGGGCTGCATTAACAATGCGTCCGGTGCCAGGGCGTTTGCTTACAGTAACTGCTTATGCCAGCACTTTGGTGGTGATCATCTGAACTTGTTCTTCTTGACTGCCGCTGACTGAAGCAACAAGAACAAGAAGAGCAGAAGCAACAGAGCAGCAGCAGCACTGCTACTAGTAGTGGTAGTAGTCAGTGTGAAACAGTACTCGTGCATATCATAATACTCAGCATGCTGGCAAGACAGGTGCATTTTACTTGTCACCGCAACCACATCTCACATAGACGCTATCTTAGACCAGACTACTCATCCTGCACAACTAGTCAGCCAGCCATCA
Source organism: Scenedesmus sp. KT-U (assembly GCA_029853055.1). Taxonomy (NCBI): domain Eukaryota; kingdom Viridiplantae; phylum Chlorophyta; class Chlorophyceae; order Sphaeropleales; family Scenedesmaceae; genus Scenedesmus; species Scenedesmus sp. KT-U. The sequence goes on along the minus strand of JARWLF010001302.1, from coordinate 3,106 downwards.
TGATAATGCCGACGTCACTTGAAGCTGTGAAGCTGCTGATGGTATGCCTCACTTACATGAGACATTAAGAATCAGCAGCTTCACAGCCCGAAGTCATACATGTCAAAAGTCTCGCTATATACCGCATGATGGGTGCTTGTTGCACCTTCTAAAGACCTTGATGTGCACACCCGGCACCTTGACAACGCCACTGCAAACAAGTCTCAAGTACTTTCCAGGTTGGTGCTCCCCAACAACATTGATTCTTATCTCTGGCAGTTGGTCAAGGCATGCTGGCAACCTGCAAAAAGATTCTCAAGCCAGCCGCTCTGAGCGGCTGATGCACCAGCATGTCATTGCATGTCATTTTTGATCTACCTCAATGTGACTGTGCAAACCTGGCCTTCAGCAGCACTCAATTGTGTTACGTTGACACTGCCAGCCGAGTAGCTGCTTCCCCTATTTGGCTGACCAATTCAGCATCCAATCATTGCTTGCTACAACTCCTGTAGCAGCAATAAACCTCAGGCTGGGACTGCCACGCAAGGTGTCAGCAGATAATGCCAGGGTAGTCAATCACATGTGACGATAAGCTTGTGGATGTTGAAAACTTTATTGAACCAATATCCTCCTTTGGCAAGCTTCGCAGCAGCAGCCGCAGCAACAGCACTAAGCAGCAATGACAACAGCAGTCACACATGACAGAGGAGGTTCAGAACATGTGACACTATGTAGTTCAATGCAGTTTGCGGCATGCATCGGATAACACAGTGCAAGCAACCACTTGATCCGCTGCTACATCAAAGCATCATGAACCATTCACCAGGCTAATTGCTGCCCATCATGCAGCAACCCAACCAAGCTGTTGCAAGCAATGCCAAAACGTTTTGCACTCACAATCGGGGTTGCTTGTACTGGAGATGGACATCCCTTGAATTTCCTGAAAGCAGCAACAGCAGACAGCAACAGTATCTGCTGCTGCTGCTGCCACTTGGGAGTGTGCTCAGCAAAAGCAGTGGTGGTACTGCAAGTTGCTGATGCCACTCGCCAAGCTGCAAGCAGGCAAAGCAAAACAAAGTTATCTCAGTGGACTGCAGCAGCAGCAGCAGCAAACATGATAGATGGGTGATGCTGCTGTTGCAGAGTGCAACACTGCATGTATTTATGGCCAAGATGCTCAGCTGCCAGAGAACCGGCCAAGATCACAAGGCTTGTGAAAGACAAAGAGGCCTTACAACGCATGCCGAGTCTGCTCAAGTCACTTGAATGACGGTCATTGCCACGGCGGTGCCACCAGAACAAGTTGTGATTCTGCTGACCCCGTCCAACCTGTTCAGAACTGGTGGGAGGACTTGTCAGCAGACCCACAACTTGTGCTGACAGATTGTTGGTTTTGGGTTGCAATGTCAGTGCTCTTGCATGCAGTATTCCCTACCAGCGCGCTTCATGCAAGCTGCATTGCACCAGTAGGCCCCAAATCTGCACTGATTTGCTTGTCTGCTGATAACATATTGGCTCACAAAATTACCTGAGCGATCAGAACTGATCAACGAGTTGGGACCTGTAAAACAACCAGCAGCAGCAGCAGCAGGTCTAGGAGGGATTGGGGCAGCAGCAGGCCCTGCTACGGTACTGCAAGTTGCTCACTCAGAGTCGATACTACTGCAGTGATCAAGGTGACCTCCACCTGACCGCATCTGAAGTCAAGCAGCAGCAATTGTACTGATCAAATGCAATACCCTCATCATAGTAAGTGATATGTTGCACTGCTCCTGTGCTGTGGTGTGTGCGTCCCGATATACCTCAAGGACAGTAAACGGACACTTGAAGGTTCAACCCTGAACAGTAGGCCCTAAACCTGCACTGACCTTTTGGTAACATCAGAGCAATCAGCACTGCTCAGCAAGCCGGCACCTCCAAAAGGAACAACAACAGCACTGCTGAGCAGCAGCAGGTAGAAGGTAGTTGTGGCAGCAGCAGATGTGCTCCAGGTTGCTCCCTCAGATCAAAGTGCAATACTGCTATGCATTGACACGCTGTGGAGATCATCACATCTCAGTGAGCCGCTGAGTCGACTCCTGTCATTTCAGTTGGGATCTTCCTGCACATTAGATGCAAGGACTGCTTGTTACCATCTGGTACAGCTGCCACAATGTGTGTCACAGTTACAACTGAGTGCCTGCTGTGCTTGCGGCCCATGTGAAGATGGAGCAGATGAAATCTGTGGTCTTCATCTGCAAAGTCCTGCTGATTTAGAGTACGCTACAATGACACATGCATGCCTGTAGCAGGGTAAGGAAAATAAATTTCTTCTGCATGATTGTAAAACAGCAACAAACATTGCAAGTGCGCAGGAGACGCTAACAAGATGTGGACCTGCTGACATCCTTGCACCGCAGTTGGCAGTTGCAAGAAGACATTAGCAGATTCACAGCTTGTATGGCGATGCATCATGTCGCACATTAGTTGACAGAGTGTCGTTTGCCTTGAACTGCAATGTCTCACAAAATCAAAGGCTACCATTGCTCGCTACTGACTGGTATAGCTGTCACACTGTCTGCTACCACCTGGCAGGTTCAAGTATGACAGCTTCACCAGGCAACAGCAAACCCCAACACTTGACACAAACAGCGTCACTGTCAGTGACAGTCATCACGCTGCTTTGAGATGCAAATATTCCAGTAATTAGCATCGTTGCTATCCCAAGCCAGGAAGATGCCAGAGGGATGTACCCGCTGGTATTGTAGCTATTCTTGCCACCACTTTTGTAGGACTTCAAAGGCTTCTGTAAGCAGCACAGCAGCAGCAGCAGCAGCAGCAGCAGCAGCAGCAGCAACATTTGTGTTACCAGATAAATATAGCCGTTGTAACAAACAACATGCACAACCAAACCCAGCGATGTTGTTGACTGCTGCATGCCTCTGGTCGCACAGCTTGCCGCATTACGATTCAAATCCCCGCTATGGACATGAATCTGCGATTTCGACCCAAAGATAAGAATGTATTCTAGATAATGCCGCTGGTTCATGGTGGTTGGCGTCTGCACGAGCTGAGGTTTTGGCAGGTCAATCATGTAGTTACTACTGTAGTTACTACTATACAGCTCTCAGCTCTTACCAACCAACCA
>JARWLF010001301.1:0-10705 GCA_029853055.1 Scenedesmus sp. KT-U | reverse complement strand
GCATCGAACTCAGCAGCCAGCATGCCTTCCTCCCCGCAATGGCGGCGTGCATGCTAACCTTGGCTGAAGCGGCTGGCAAGCCACCAACCGTCAACGCTGACACTGCCAAACAAAATCCCGTCTGTTCGATCGGTCAAGCCGCCGAGGTATGACCGGGGCCCTCACAATCGAGCAGACGAAACGTTCACCACAGGCTGGGTCACTCCACACGAGCATCAGTCGAACCAGAAGCGTGCCCCAAGACCTCGCGCTCGCGAAGTCCGGACCGTGACCCCGCTCCTTAAGTCGCACTGACGGACAGATCGCACCCTTATCTGAGCGTGGCAGACTTTTTGGGTCGCTAGCCGAGCTTAAGTGACCCTCGGTGACGGAGAAGGACGCACGGCGACGATGGAACTCTTCTCCGGAAACGGCTATTGCCGTCGCTGGCGCCAGGCAGGATTGCCGCGTCGTCGCTTATCGTCACCGCGCACGATGATCCGAGCGCGTCATTGCGGCGAGCGCGCAGCAGCCCGACGATGTCGCGCAGGTCACACCTATCTCCGCCGCAGCACCTCCCCGCGACGAACGAGGTGTCTCACTGATACCTGTGCCATAGAATCACGCAATCCGATGTGGCTGGCATCTCTCGATCGCATCTCGCTGCTTCGCTTGCACTGAGGCGCGTGCAGGCTTTGCGAGCGCATCGCCCTCGACAGAAACCGCCCGGGACGGCCGCTGAACGGCCGCCGCGACCGAACACTTCGCTGGCCGACCCTCGCTTCGGCTATGGCTTATGTCGCATATGTGCTACCCTAAAGGCCATTGAACTCGTTTAGGTATCAAAATTGCGACCTATTCCGCCCTGACTTGACAGCATATTAAAGTCGCAGATATAGTCCATAAACCCCGCCTAGACGCTCAAGGTAGCTGATATGCGACATAAACCGGAACCGCCGATCTCTGTCCGCCGCCAGTTGGAGCAACTCGGAACCCGGCTGGCGACCATCCGCCTGAGTCGGAACATGACTCAGGCAGAGTTGGCCGAGAGAGCGCATTCGGCAAGGCATACCATCATGAGGCTCGAGAAGGGAGAGTCTGTCTCGCTCGAGACGTTACTTTCAGTGATGAATGTGCTGGGACTGTCAGACAGCCTCATCTCGGCACTGCCGGACCCGAGCGTGAGACCCGTCGAGCGCGTTCTTCTTCGTGGTAGCGAGCGCCAACGGGCGCGCGGCCAGAAAGAGACCGTGCAGAAGGCGTCGCAGTGGGCCTGGAACGAGGAAGTCACAGAATGACGGACGCAGTCGTTCGACTGTGGGGACGCGACATCGGAGCCGTCAGCTGGCTGGAAGACCGTCAGCGCGCCGTCTTCCAGTACATGCCCCAGTTTCTGGCCAGCGGAATCGAGCTCGCCCCGATCGTCATGCCGCTTCGGGCAGATCCCTACGAGTTTCCAGCACTACCGAAGGAGGCGTTCAAGGGATTGCCCGGTATGCTGGCGGATTCTCTACCCGACAAATACGGCAACGCGCTCATTGATGCATGGCTCGCGGCTCGCGGACGAACCGCAGCGAGCTTCAACCCTGTGGAGCGCCTCTGCTATATCGGCACGAGAGGCATGGGTGCGCTGGAATTCCACCCGACGATGCACAATTCCGCCGCGAGGTCAAAGAAGCTTCACATCGATGCTCTGGTCGAGCTCGCCAACCAGGCGCTCAATGATCGCAGCAAGCTGTCAGGAGCGTTGACCGGCGACGACGATCGCGACATGCTCGAAGAAATTCTTCGGGTCGGAACATCTGCCGGCGGCGCTCGCGCAAAGGCCATTCTGGCCTGGAACGAGGCGACCGGCGAGTTCCGATCGGGTCAAGTCAAGGCCGAGGACGGCTTCAGCTACTGGCTCATGAAGTTCGACGGCATCAGCAATAACAAAGACAAGGAACTGGCCGATCCTCAAGAGTTCGGTCAGATCGAGTACGCCTTCTACCTGCTCGCGGTTGATTGTGCGATCGACATGACCGAATGTCGACTCCATAGGGAGGGGGGCAGAGCACATTTCATGACCCGGCGGTTCGACCGTACATCGAAGGGACAGAAGCTGCATATGCAGTCCCTTGCGGCTCTGCGCCATTTCGACTTCAACTCTGCTGGCGCCTATTCCTATGAACAAGCGGTCGAGACGATCCGTATACTGGATCTGCCGTTCGCGGACGTGGAGCAGCAGTTTCGCAGAGCCGTCTTGAACATCATGATCCGCAACCAGGACGATCACGTCAAGAACATCGCCTTTCTCATGAACCAAAGCGGCGAATGGCGACTCTCACCAGCGTACGACATCAGCTATGCATATAACCCTAACGGAGCCTGGACTAATCAGCACCAGATGAGCGTATGCGGCAAGCGTGACCATTTCGAGCTCGAAGATCTCTTAGCTTTCGGACGGTTCTGTGACCTCAAGGCCGGCAGCACTCGAGAGATCGTCGAAGAAATCCGTGAGAAGGTCTCGCGCTGGAGCGATTATGCCGATCGCGCAGGCGTTCCCGGCCCTATGGCTGCGGCCATCGGTAGAAGCCTGCGTTCACTCATGGCCTAACCCATCATCGTTCAGTTTTCAACGCAGAATTGATCTGCTTTGTCCACAGAAGATCCGAGGACCGACAACGGCTCTTATCGCGCCCTTGCCAAAAGTTCGCATCCTCGCCTCAAAAGCAATACCATCTTATTGACGAGCAAAGGGGTTTGGAATGTCGATCGACTACAAAGCGCATGCACTCGACGTCCTCAGATATCATCTAGAGAATCAGCGCCCAGGGCGCTATACGATCACGTCCAATGACATACAGAAAAAGATGGACGATACCACATTCGGCTTCGACTTTTCCGAAGTTGAAGAACATTACGAAGCGGCTCGGTACGCGCTGTCGCAGCTGGCAACCATGCCCCTCATCACGGACATAAGCTGGGGGCCGGATTCGATTATAAGTGGAGGACCGTCGGAGGCAACTTACCGAAAACAAGCTGATAAAGAAGAAAAAAACACGCAGCGGCAGGTACCTTACTCTTTTTCCCTCAGCCCAATGGATCGCGGACGTTTGATAAACGCGATGATCGACGTAGCTGTCGAGAGTTTTACAGAACGCGACTGGCTTGAGTTCGGAAATGTGACGAACTCGACGGATCTGATATCTGCACACCCGCGACTGCTTCGGTCTCTCAAATACAAAGATGCTGACTATTCAGATGTAGCGTCACGAATCATTACGCGGGTTTTGGCTGAAGACGAATCCCGCATTGGGCGCGCCCTAGAAGTCAGTAAATTATGGAGCGGGTTACAAGAAAATCATCACGATGCACTTGTGTCACTTAGTTCTGGCAAGCGCGTTTCTGTATGTACGCCACCCTTCAACGAGATTGCTGCTCTCAACGGCCTTGCTCCGCTACTAGCCTCCAGATGGCGAGAAGCGGAGGAATGTTTGAAAATAGAAGCTTACACAGCGTGTCTTGTTCTTCTCGGCAGCATTTTGGAGGGAGTACTGTTAGGCGTCCTTCGATCCAATATTGAGATGGCAAACCGCGCGCCCAGCGCGCCTAAAGATAAAGACGGAAAGGTGCTACCAATACGTCAATGGACGCTGAGCGCGATGATTGAAGTTGCTCGTCAATGCGGCTTTGCAAAAGAGTCATTCAGTAAGTATGCGAACAATTTGCGAGAATACCGCAACTACATTCATCCGAACGAGGCCGCAAAGAAAGATGATCTGACATATACGGACTGCAACCTATCTATAATCGCCCTTGAGGGGGTCATTCGCGATCTGACTATGAGAAACTTGGCAAAATGACACGGCGCTGGGACGATAACTCTACTTACCGGCGGCGTCGCGCTCGCGTCGAAGCCAGTCCGAAAGCGTTGTAGCGGCGAGATCCGTCCAGAAGGCAGATCGCCGGCGGCCGAGGTCGCGGCCTGCTCTCTCTCCGCCCGACGCGAGGCCGGCCTTCCGGTGCCAAGACCGCGGTCACCTAGATGCGACGGCGCGCCTGATCGCGCGCATCGGAGGCCGGCACTCCACGGGTACTTGATTTTCGTAACTGGAGCGCCGAAATCCGAAGCGTGACCTTATAGCCGCAGCGCTAGCCGCCCATCCGGGTTGTCATAGGGTTGCGCTATCATCGTCGATGGTTCAGCTTCTCGCGAGACCCGTCAAGATAAGCCACGAATCATTCAGATTGCGCCCATACCTCCCTTACCCGACCTCGAGAGCCAAGACGCAATGCACGAACCGACCCACCGCGATCGCCTCACCGGCTTCGTCCACTTCGCGTCCGAACTGCTGCGAGCACGTGAGAAGCCGGTGTTGCGGGTCTCCGATTACGGGCTCGGCGTCTTTCATGAAACCGAACTGGCCGGACTTGCCGGGATCGAGCGCTCGGTCGGCGACGCTTGGCTGTCGATTCCGAGACTGCGTCGCACCGAGGCTCCGACGCTCGACGTGTCGCTCGAAGGCTGGGTCGTGGGCGATCTGACGGATCCGAAGGCCGACCCGCGCCTCATCGAAAGCATGCCGATCGTCGTCTCGATCGAGGACGCCTCAGAGCTCGCAGCCAAGGGCATCATCGACCCTTCGCAGTCGCGTCCCTACTACCCGCCGCGCGCCGTTCCCCTACCACCCGCGGAGGACGGCGAGATCGAAGAGGAAGAGGATCAAGTCTCGGATCTTGCGAGCCCGGACTATCTGCATGTCGTGCTTCGCCCCGACCGGATCCCGGAGCTCGTCGCCGCCTTCACGCACTGGCGCGAGACCGTTTGGGGAGCCTGGGCCAGCGCCGAGAGTGCGCGCAGGCGAACGATCGCCGTCTACGAGGTGCTCTACCGCCTCTACGGAATCATCCAATCCGGCGCGGACGCCGTTCCCGAGATCGTCTTCGGCATCGGGCCCGCGCGCCTTGTCCACGAGGCGGGCATCGCGGACATGCCGCTGATCGAGAAGCCTTGCGAGATCCTTCTCGACGAGACCACGGGCACGCTCTCGATCCTGCCACGTCACCTCCCACCCGTCGTGAACCTGCGCCCCTTTAGAGCGCTGGGGCTCGACGCCGCCGATCGGGCGCAAGCGCCCTTGTCCGCCAGGCTCGAGGCCCGCGATGCGGACCCGACGCTGCCGCTCAATCCGCACGACCCGTTCAGCTTCGAGGACATCCTGACCGAAGCAGCGACGCGCTTGTCTTCTCGTGCGCGCTTCGTGCCTCGCGCCGACCTGAAGGATGGAGAACGCCTGCCAAGCCCCGACGGCGATCTCGCCGTTTATGGCACCTGGCTCGTCTATGCGCGGCCGCGCTCGACCGATATGCGCCAGCAGGATCTGCGCCGCATCGAGGACGAAATCCGCAAGGCCGAAGAGGTCCATTTCCCCAAGCCGCTCGTCGGGATCGTCACGCCGCCCTCCGACGCCAAGGTTGTCGACGACGACGACCTCACACAGTGGGGCTTCGACACCGGAAAGGCGGCCGCCGTCGGCGCGACATCGTCTGGCAGCCGGGAAAGCGGCACGAGCTCGGGCACGCAGGCCGACGATACGATCCCACGCACGCGCTCGGCCTATTTCTTCCCCCTGCCCTACAACGACGAGCAGGCGCGCATCATCGACACGCTCGAGCGCGAGGACGTGGCCGTCGTGACCGGACCGCCGGGCACGGGCAAGACCCACACCATCGCCAACGTCATCTCGCATTTCATGGCGACGGGCCGTCGGGTGCTCGTGACCGCGCGCACCGCGGAGGCGATCGCCGCCGTCCAGGACAAGCTCCCCGAAAGCCTGCGTTCGATGACGATCGCAGTCGTCCATTCCGACCGTGAAGGCGCCAAGCAGCTGGAGCAGGCCGTGCAGGCGCTCGCCAACGAGGCGAGCTCGGCAACGATCGACGAATTGAAGACGCGGATCTCGGACCTGCAAAGCGAGATCGAGAGGCTCGACGACGAGATCACCGATGTCGACCGCAGGCTCGGGGATGTCGCGCGCGCCAATCTCGATGCCATCACCTATGACGGCACGCCGCATCTGCCGATGGATCTGGCCCTCCGTCTCGCCGACGAAGAGGTGGATTACGACTGGTTCGAGGACTGGCCCGAGCGCGATGCGCAAGATCCGGAGATCGTCCGCCTCGTTTCGCTCGTCGCGGACCGCCGGACCGAGCTCGGCGATGACCTCGCCTATCTGGGCTGCGCCATCCCCTCCCCTGCCGATCTTCCCCGCACGGCCGATCTCCTCGCCGCCGTCGGGCACGAGGAAAGACGACGCATCGCTGCGGCCGAGGACTTCCGCGGCGCGCCGCGCATCGTGCTCGACACGAGCGAGGACGAGGTCGAAGCACGGCGCGTCCATGCGACCGCCGCCGCAATCGAAGAAGCCCTGTCCAACCTCGGGTCCGACCTCAAGATCCTCTACCGCGTCATCGTGTCGGAGCATCTCGAGCATGGTTCCGGCGGCCCGATCGCGAGGCTCGTCGACAGCGCCCGCGACCTTCATCGCGCGCGACTGCAGATCTCGACCGACCCGATCCACATCCCCGAAGGCGAGGTCGACGAAGCCAAGCTCGAGAGTGCGATCGCGCGCCTTGCTGCCGGCGAAAAGCCGTTCGGCTTCGCCGCGGCGCTCTTCGCGCAGGATCTCAAGCGCGCCCTCGGGGGCATTCGTATCGGGGTGGAAGAGCCCCGCACGACCGCAGCTTGGATCCGCGTCCGGGACTACCGGTCATGGCAGCGCGAGGCCCGGGTCTTGTTTCAGAGCTGGTCGACGACGAGTGGGTTGCCGCACCTCGGCGAGAATGCCGACAGCTTCTTCTCAGGGCTGTCCGAGCGGATCGAGGTGCTCGCCGCCATCGTCTCCGTCGCAGCGAACGCCGCTGGACTCAGTGCGCCGCTCGCGCGTCTTTTCCCGGTCGGCGTCGATGTCGACACGGCGATCCGATCCGGCTCGCTATCCCAGATCACCTGGGCCCTGCGCGCCAATCTTCCGGACGCGGCCGACGCACCCCATCCCGCGCTGGTTACCCTTCGTGACATCGTCACTCGCGGCAAGGGGCCGGTCTTCGACGCCATGTCGGATCTCGATTGGGCGATCGCGAATGGACGGGCGACCGAAGCCGCGATCGTCGAGGCACGTGCGGAGCTGACCCGCGAGCTCACGCGTCTGAGCGGACGCGTCGATCAACTCGCGGAGCTCGACCGGGCGCTGAAGTTGTTGGCGCAGGCTGGCGCGGAAGAATGGGCCAAGAGCCTCGCCGACCCGTCTCGAGAGACCTCTGACCTCGTCCCGCAGGACTGGCAGCGCGCCTGGGCCTGGGCGGTCGCACGGCGCCGCATCGACGAGGTACTCGGCCTCGAAAACCCCGCCACGCTCGGCGCGCGCAAGGCCGAACTCGTCGCTCGGCGCGGCCGCGCTTTCGAGGCCCTGATCCGGCAGCGCACGCTACGCGGTCTGAAGCGCCACCTGACCGACAAGATCAAGCACGCGCTGTCCCTGTTCACCACGGCCATGCAGAAGCTCGGCGCCGGCACAGGCCAGAGCGCCCAGCGTTGGCGCAAACAGATTCGTGAAGCGGCGCTCGAGGCGGCACCTGCGGCACCCGTCTGGATCATGCCCGAGTTCCGGGTCGCCGAGCAACTCCCTCCACAACTCGGCTCCTTCGATCTCGTCGTGCTCGACGAGGCGTCTCAGTCCGACGTGACCGCGCTCGGTGCGCTCGCCCGCGGCAAGAAGTGGCTGATCGTCGGTGACGAGCAGCAAGTGAGCCCGTCCTCCGTCGGCATGCCTCAGGCACAGATCGACGCGCTGCGCGCGGAGTATCTGCGCCACCTGACGATCCGGCACGCGATCGACCAGGACACCTCGATTTTCGATGTCGCCTCGATGATGTTCCCGTCGGCGCATGTGATGCTGCGCGAGCACTTCCGCTGCGTCGCCCCGATCATCCAGTTTTCGACGCGTTTCTACAACGGGCGACTCATTCCGCTTCGGATCCCCAAGGCCTCCGAGCGCCTCGACCCGCCGCTCATCGACATCTTCGTCGCCGACGGCACCTACAACAAGAGCAAATGGAACCCGCAAGAGCGCGACGTCATCGTCGAGGAGATCGCCAAGATCGTCAACGATCCAGCGATGCGCAAGCGCACCATCGCGGTGATCTCGCTCGTCGGCTCTGCTCAGGCCGACCAGATCGAGCGTGCGCTTCTCGCCGACGAGCGCATCGGCCACGAAGCGATGGAGCGCCACCGGATCGTCTGCGGCGACAGCCGCACCCTGCAGGGCCAGGAGCGCGACATCGTCTTCCTATCCATGGTGCAGGCCGGGCGCTCGCACGCGCTCACCGCCCGAGCCTACGCTCAGCGCTTCAACGTGGCGATGAGCCGGGCGCGTGACCGGGTCTATCTCGTGCGCTCGCTGCCAGCCTCGGGCCTGCGCAACGACGACCTCAAGCGCCAGGTGATCGACCACTTCGCCAACCCGATGCCGGCCGGACGCAAGCTCGACGGCAAGAGCATTCTCGATCGCTGCGACTCCGGCCTCGAGCGCGACGTGTGCCAGCGCCTTCTCGACGCCGGCTACCGCGTGCGCTCTCAGGTCCAGGCCGGCCCCTATGCGATCGACCTCGTGGTCGAGGGCGCCGACGACCGCCGGCTCGCGATCGAGCTCGACGGGGACAAGTGGCACGGGCCGGAACGATGGGACGACGACATGCGCCGGCAGGCCGCGCTCGAGCGCGCGGGCTGGGTATTCTGGCGGGTCTTCGGATCGCAGTGGAACACGAGAAAGGACTATTGGTGGTCCGATCTCGTCTCGACGCTCGACCGGCTCGGGATCGAGCCGATCGGCGCAGCCGCCTCGGCCGAGATCTTCACGGAGCATCGGCGCGTCCAAGGCGGCCGCCTCGTCGCTGTCGACGGCGCCCCCTTCGAGGACGACCTCACCGCGGCCCCGCCGAGCGAGGTGGAGACCGACGAGGAGCTCGAGGACGTCGCCGCTCCTGCGGCACCAGTGTCCGAAGAAGATGGACCCGCGTTCATGCGTCGCGATCCTCGTCCCGCTCCGCCGCTCGCGTACCCCGAGCCCGAGCATGCGACGACGGAGGTTGCCGGCACGACATCGGACGAGACCCGCGCCCTCTATCGCGACGACAACGTCGTCACTCCGGGAGCGACGGTGAAGGTCCGCTGGCTGGAGACCGACAAGGTGATGACGATCCTCCTGTCCGATCGCCAGAATGCGCCCGATCAGGGCATCGTCTCCATCCACCAGCCGCTCGGCCGCGCCCTGCTCGGCGCGGGACCCGACGAGGTCGTCAGCTACACGACGGACGGCGTCGAACACGAAGTTTTGGTGGAAGACGTTTTTCCTGCATCGCGCATCGCGGCAGAGTGAGCCGGCTGCGCCGGCGATTCAGGCGCTACGCGTGAGGCGTTGTTCGCTTAGCGTTTCAGTGGCCTCTCGCGCGTCCGCGGCCATCGACGAGACCGACGTGCCCTCACGCGATCCGTTCGTGAGTCCAGTCGAGGAAGGCATTTGCGTCTTCGTGCGAGAGAGCTCCACTATCTTCCGGCGCGATAACCCTACTTACCGGCAGCGTCGTTCGCACGTCGAAGTCAATCCGAAAGCGTCGTAGCGGCGAGATTCGTCCACAAGGCAAATTGCCGGCGGCCAACGTCACGGGCTTCTCGCGGCATTTGCAGCGCGCCCGTCGTCGGCGAGGAGATCGCCAGGTACGTCGACGATCCAGCGAACCGCAAGCGCCCCATCTCCGTGGTCTCACTCGTCGGTTAGGTCCAGACCGCCCAGATCGAGCGCGCACTTCTCGCCGACGAGCGCATAAGCCCCGAAGCTATGGAGCGCAACCGGATCGTCTGCGGCGACATCAACTTTCTGTCCATGGTGCAGGCCCGGGTGCTCGTACGCGCTCACCGCCCGAGCCTACGCGCAGCGCCTAAGCGTGGCGATTAGCCGGGCGCGTGGCTGGTATATCACGTGCGCTCGCTGCCGGCTTCGGAACTGCGAAGCGATGACTTCGAGCGCCAGGTGATCGATCACTCCGCCAACCCGATGCCGGTCAAGGCGCTTGGTACACGCGCTCAACGCCGGAGTCGCAGCGATCGAGAATGCTCTGGCCTACAAAATCGAAGGCCGTGTCAGCTTTGACGGTAGGTGCACGTTGGGCCGCAACCAGATGGCGGAGCGCCTTCGGCGCGTGTTCCTTGCCGATCCTCTCTGGTCTCGATGGCCGAACCGGCCTACAGAGGTTTCGAGGCTGCTTGTCGATGATCCGTCGCACGCACGACGTCGTCGCGTCCGCGGTGGAGAGCTTTCGCCGTTCGGGTGCGAGGCGTCCGATCGGGCTCTGCCGTTTTGTTCTTCTGCTCGGTATCCATGAACTGCTCGTGTAAAGCGGCCGTCGACGCACCGACCGTCGATGCCGATACTGCCAAGAAAAACGCATATGTTTGAGTCCGCATCGTCTCGTATCCTCGATGGCAAGATCATCAAGGAGTCTGCCGACGATGTCGTCCGATACACAATCTCGTCTTCGAATTTCACAACTTTCTTCGCTGCTGACGACTTCGGCTTTGCACAGCCGCTCCGGCGCCGGTCTCGGCGAATACGCCTTGATCGCCGCGCTTATCGCCGTCCTCGGTCTCGGCGCGGTCGCCGCCACGGGCACCTCGGTGAGGGACATC
>JARWLF010001300.1:0-20629 GCA_029853055.1 Scenedesmus sp. KT-U | reverse complement strand
GCGGGGTATTTGGTCCAAGGTGAGCATCTGCAGTTAAGGCGGCCCAAAGTTAGCGGCTAACTCTCTCCGCGGGATGAGTGTACAAACGTGAGCGCGGCTGAACTGAAGGAACGACTACAATCGGCAGCCCTGCATAGCGACCTGTCCCGATCGCACTTCAATGTGGTGAGGATCGCGACCGGTATCTAAACCCAAACACCAGGCACGGAGCAGACTCCTCCGCATGTGTGCGCTGTGCTTGGATCCAAGTAGCCGTCAATCATGATCAGGCTTGGAGTAGTGCATGTGTTTCAGGTGCTGTTGCTGGGCATATTGGTGAAAGGCCGAGAGTTGAAGCAGACTGAGATGCCCAGTTCAGAACTCGGTGGAGCTGTCACCGGTAACGTATATGGTATCCTTGATGGCACTGCCTTGTGGCATTCTTAAAGCCTATTTGATCGATACTAACTAGTGGCAATGCAGCAGCAGGGAGAAGGTTGCTGACCGGCCCAGTACCAGTTCACCCCTTGCCAAAACTCCCATTGCCAGATTTGCACCTGCCAGGTCACCCAGGTATGTCAATAAGGACTCACCACCATGATGTCGACATGATTCCAACGACCATCATTTACGGTTAGCACTACACCTTAGTCGTATGGCTCCTGGTCAGCCCGTGCGGCTCAGCCCAAGTCAGTCACTCACCTCAACGCAGTGCAACTTGCCAACTTCAACAAACCTTCATGCTTCAGGTGGTGAGCTGAAGTCAGAAGCAGTGGCTGTGACAGTTGGATCCACTGTAACAGACAAAGATGTCATGTCCAAGCCATCAAGCACTGCTGCAGCTAGTGCTGAGAGTCCTGCTCCCAAGCAAAGTCCACCACCAGCAGCAGCAGCAGCAGCAGCAGCAGTAGTTGCATCACCTGCTGCAAGTCCACCACCGCCGCCACCATCATCACCACCATCACCTGCTCCTGCTGCTTCTCCTCCAGCAGCAAGTCCTCAAGCTTCACCACCACCAGCTGCGACTCAAGGTATGAGAAGTTCCAAGGCTTTTACCAAAACAGCATTGGCTACTGCCACACAGATTCATGCATCTACTGTATACCTTGTAAGGGCCTTTCTCACCCAGGAGTAGCGCGGCTGTGCTTGAGTATGTCATTGATATTGTCGCCAGCCTCTTCACAATGAGACGTCCCCAATGTGGCATAGCTTGAGTAGCATAGTGTGCACTGCTGCACATGACCTCTCCTCCACGTTTCTCAGGTGTCTCTCCTGCTGCTGTGAGTCCCTCCCCACAACCTGCGCCAAGCTCACAGTTGCTCAAAGCACTGCAGTCATCTGATGCCTCTGCTGCTGCCTCTGCACTCGTCACATCTAGCAACAGCGGAGCAGCAGCAGCTGCTGCTGCTGACTTGGTCACAGCATCAGCCGCCGGCAACACCCAAGCAGTAGCACAGGCTACTGCTGCTGCGGCAGCACAAGACTCCAGCAGTACGGCTACAGTGCTTGCTGAAGCATTTGTTACTGCTGCCAAACAAGGAGTGGCCAGTAACTTTGCGACTGCTGTATCTCAGGCCTTCAGTGTTGCAGAATCTCAGGGACAGGGGCAAGCATTAGTTAGTTCAGTGGCTTCGGCATCTGCTCAAGCAGCAGGGCAAGATACGGGTGCTGCTGCTCAGGCACTGGCTGCTACTGCTGTACAGTCTGTCAGTCAGGGTACAGTGCAGGGCTTTGCCTCTTCTCAGGTGGGTGACTCATCTGATCAGCTCAAGTTGTCGTCACTGACTGCCTGCCTAGTAGGCCATCAGCGGCCTTGAATCAACCGTTGGCATTGGTGCACAGTACCATATGCAGTGCATACTATTCAGTGGCTGAGTGATCCAGCCGGGTCAGGTAGAGGGAGTGTTATAGACTCTCCAAGAGCCATATGTCAACGGTCCCATAATCAGGCTTGTTTGCACGCTGTCTCGAAGAGCTCAGCCAAAAATTCAAGCTGAAGAACCTGCAAGACCGTTCTGCGTGTGCCATGCGTCAGTAGGGATACACTGTGTGTGCTGTCTTCTTGATGTTTTCAACTATGCTGCTGCAGGCTGAAGCCTTTGCTGCCGCCACACAACAGAACAAGATAGAGTCATATGCTCGTGCTGTGGCCTCAGCCATCCAGCAAGGTGGTGGTTCAGGCACACAAGCCTACAGCCAGGCCTTTGCTCAGGCTATTGCATCAGGGGGCAATGCAGCATCTGGACTGAGTACAGCCACTGCAGTAGTGTTTTGTGATGGAGGGGGTTCTGCTGAAGCTTATGCGGAAGCATTGTCACTGGCTGTTAATAAGGACCCTGCCACAGGTGAGTACATTGTGCTGTTACAACTGTGAACCATGACACCACCAGTACTGCTGTTTATCCAATGATGCAGCAGCCTGAGTAAAAAAATAACTTTGTCGGGGAAGGTGGATAGAACAGATACTGCATGCTATGGTGGTGCCAGCTAGCAAGCTGTGAAGGCTCATCACAATCACTTTGTGCCACAGCAAAGACTTTGTCCAGCGGCTGGCAAAAACTGCAGATACACATTGTGGCACAGTCCCAATGTTATGTTACCGGCTTGGCTATGCTGCAGGTTGTACCGTTGTTACTGAGTCCCGATCTACTGCTGTTGCCCGGTGTGGACCCACTGGCTCATTTTCAGCAGCAAATAGTGTTGTCACACAGGTATGAGTTGACACTGTCTGCCAGCGCTCTAGACACTGTCTAGACAGCAGCAGCTGCTGCTGTCTGCTGGATTTGAATTCCACTGGATGCCACTCTGTGACATACTATGCAAAGCTTACACTTTCTTGGTTGTACTCTGTCATGATACTTTGCCCAATTGATGAACACCAAAAGCATTTTCTAGTATTTTTCGCTCTTTGCCAGCATTGTCAATAATTGCTCTGCTTGTTACACTGCGACTGCAGAAGATCCTGGGCACCTGCAAGCTTTCACCTACAGCCTCTCCAAGTCCACCACCAGCCGCTTCACCAGTTGCAAGTCCACCACCACCACCATCACCACCACCACCACCACCACCAGCTGCATCACCATCATCATCACCATGTCCTCCGTCTCCTCCTCCAGCAGCAGCAGCAAGCCCTCAAGCTTCACCACCACCACCACCACCAGCTGCAATCACCACTCCTTCACCGCCAGCCAAAGAGGCCACGGCTTCCAGCAGTACAGCAAGCTCCACATCCGGTACTGTGATAACAATCCCAGGCCATGACTGGTTCACAACACATCCTGGTGCAGACGTGTCAGCAGAAGTGTCATTCTCTGCCAAGCATTCCGGAAGGTGAACCAGTCAAATGGGCACCATCCAGGAAATGTCACATATGATGTTCTCTTCGGACAGCATGTTCAACTAGGAAGTAGCGATTAGTTTCAACATACACTACTGTGCGGCCACTGGGAAGATCACTATTATCTGAAGTCAGAAATAGATGAGCTCAAGACAGCGATCCTCAAGAACCATCAGCACAGACAAGTCATCGTGGCACTGCAGTGCATAAGAGCATGGCTGCTGGGTGCTTTGCTTACTGATGATATTGATGAGCAATGTTGCTTGCAAGGAATAAGCAAGCTTATGTGTATACATCAATAAGATAAGCCCGTTGTAGGGATGGCTGCTTGTGTTGTGACCTGCAAGATATCACCTTAATGCAAGGAGGTATCTTCAGGACCTCACTATAGTGTAGTTCTAGCTAGTACTAGTTGGTAGATATGTAGTATTGACCTGACAGATGGTGTGCAGCTGCCGCGGCCAAAATCCTCAAAGTCAAAGTGCCAGATGCCATGTGTTGCAACCACACCCATTGTGTGCTGTCTGTGTGTACTACAAAGGCTTAGCCTATCATGTTGTCAATGGCTGCCGACTTTCAAGGTCGGTCAGTGCAACCTTGCGCCGGCCGCATGGTTGACATCATACTCTCAGAGACCTCATGTTCAGCAACCCAACTGAGAGCTGTGTGCAGGGTGGTCATCGTGGCGTGTGGTGTATAGCCGGGGATTCGGGTGTCAATGAAGCACTTGCGTCAGGCTTCCAGCTTCACCTGTTGGTCAAGCTGCTAGTGTGCTGCCGTGCACACACCGGCAACGGCACAAACTGCGCAGTTTGTGCCGTTGTATTCAGGCGGTATCGGGTAACATGCATCATAATCAACTTCTAGTAAACGGAACAATGATGAGGACTCACAGAGTACTTGTAGAGAATACGCGTACAAAAGATCCGAGCAAGGCCAACGTCCGCAATCAGTTTTAAGCCAATCTTGCTTGCACAAGGGTGTTCATTGGATGTATATCTTATCTTCAGGCGCAGTCGGTCGATGGGGTGGGTTATTCAGAGGACCTTGCATTGTCGGGAGGTGGTGACCGCTCCGGCAAAGCAAGCGCAAGGAAACTGGTGGCACGGCGGGAACAGCTGTTAGCCTGCAGGTTAACCAGCTGGTTATCAAAGTTCCATTGCACGTGTAGCAAGACGCAGTGCATCGGATGACACACAAGTACACCATAGGCTCGCTGATGTGGCGCTGTGCCGTTCCATTGGACCGGCAAGTTCGGGTGAGGTACATGAAGCCTGCATTCTACGGATGAAATATGTGCCGTTGTAGCAGTGGTCCCTGCAGGGTGTCTTCATGCGGCCTATTGGGTCTGGGCCTCTGCAGGTGTATTGGTGTGCTGTTACTCTGTCCCGTGCTGTTGTGGCAAGGTCCATGGCTGCCTGCTTACTGTGGTCACCTGGACGCCGCTTGTGCCCTAGTAGTGCTGTTGTGGCTTATGTCTGGTTGTGTGTTTTTGTTGGTTTTTGTTCAGCTGTTCTTCGTATACATCAATGAGCACAGCATTGGGGACCCACTACATCATCATCTTGCGAAGGGTCTCATGCTTTCAAGCTTGGCACAGGCAGAGCGCGTGTGATACTAGCCTGCCTGCCATCTTGCACAAGACCGTCTGCCAGTGACGATCTCGAGATCGCCATGATACGATTGCCCCGACTGTACAGAACACGTCCGTTGCAAGGTGCCATCTGTCCTTGGCAAGGGCAAGGCAGAGGCACAGCTGTCCCAACAAAAAGTGTCATAGACTCTATGATGATGATCATCTCCTTCATGATGTTTTCTCAACATGCTCGACTATTCTGCCAGTCAAAGGGCCACTGGCCTTTGCAAAGCAGTCGAGCGGTTTGTGTATCACCAACCAACCTTATCACAGAGACTAAGTTGGCGAACACAACAATCCACAGAGTCCTGTCACATACCCGGGGCGGACCAAGCATCCGTACACACTTGTGCCAAACAAGCACGATTATCATAGTGTGATCAACATCCACTGACAGCTGCTTGGCACATGTCCTATCATAGGTAATCAGCTGATTTACCCAATACACCTTATTGCAGCACATAACCTGAAAGTCCCTTTGTTCCTAACCTTCAAAGTTTGCAAAACATGTGCATGCACGATATGCAACACTGGTATTCCCCTCTTGAAACATCCTGGGGGTAAGAAATACACGAAGCACATAGCATATATACTTCACAACATGCACACCCGGTGTATCTGGTGACCAAATAGCAGGTGAAAAGCACCAAAAAAACAAGACTCAGCAGGCATGCACGGTGCTGAAGTATTGTACACCCACTGTTACAAGAAAGCAGACAAGGCAAGGAGGGTGCACAGCTCGATGGCAGGGTTAGCCTTAGCAGACACATTGACAGCAGCTCTGTCAGCCGCTGCCGGCCTGTTGCAATGCTGGAACCCCTACCGACTTTGTAGGCATACAAGCAGCCACAGAGTGGTGCCAAGGCTCAATCACTGATTGCAGCTAGCTGGTAGCTGCTTGTCCCTGCCATGCCTCATGGGACGCGGCATTTGTACGAAGCCCACTCAGCAGACACTGGGTCTGCTTGCATTCGAAACCTGACCACCTTATCATGATAACCGCGGGAAGCATGATACCACACCTCACTCAAGTCAAAAACATACGCGGTAAGTGACTCTCCTTACCAATGCTGGACTGGGGCTACAGCAGCAGCCGGCATAATCATGCTGACAGCACAGAGCCATATTGTACCTAGTAGATACATGGCCCGTCATACTGAGTGACACTCTTGACCCCAAGCCCATGGGCCAAAGCACCCCCACTTCAGCCCCCACTTCAGCCCCCAGAACAGAAACATGATACCGTATAACTCTGTGGACTTTTTCTTCGCAAAGCAACAGATAATACGCAACAGAAAGATGCGCTGATGTCACAGCATGCAAGGAAGGGATGCAGGAATGTGTGATGACTGATTATGAGGGATGGTAAGACATGAAACATGCACGCCACCTGCACATAGATACGTCCAAAACAGCAAGGCACAAGGTAGGGCGCCTTTGGTCAACTGGTGACCTTCACACAGGCAGAGCTGCATGCAGTGTATCAGTTCTTATGGAACCACACAAACACACACAGTGTCCCAGGCTGCTGGGCTCTAAGTCGCTCGACATCGTCAGATGACACAAGGCCCATACACCCAACAAAGCAACTGTTTGGGGCCCACCATGTTTACACAGACTGAGTGCATTGTACTGCTTTGCAGTTTGTCATGATCACATACAGAATATAAGACAGAAGCAAATTTCAGCACACAAGGAAAACAGCAGCACAGGTCTTGCTATCCTATGTCTTAAATCTTACCAGCTGACCACAACACACAAAGGGTGCTACTGCTGCTGTCAGCCGCCGAAGCGGTCTGTCACTCCGTACGGTTGCTGCATTCATTCCAGTTCTGCTTGTGGATTGTCACTGCCAAACAACACCTGTCTTTTTACATGCTTGACATACTTGATTGCCAGCCTCAATTTGATGACAGCCGCTCAAGCATCCTGATGTCCAGTCTACTGCTGTGCATGTACAAAGCGCACAACAACAGCAGTGATGTCGTCCACAACTCCCTCCTCCTCACTCAGCCAGCGCTTGTGTGCCTCATCCACCAACTGCAGCAGGCAGAAACCACCAAACATGCTGTGAGCAACTGCAGATGCTGCAGGTCAAGTGGCCGATACCCCAACAACTATGTGGTGAGTCGGAATGACAGACATCTCGTGCACAGAATGAAGTCTCAAGTTCCTGCTTGCCAGTCATGCTTATGCTCAGAGTTGAACTGCTGTCTACATGTGCTAGCTACATGAACCCACAGAATCTTGCTTGGCGCAGGGAACATTCAAGAGTCCATGTACTGATGATGATGTGCTATCCGGTGTGATGTTCATGCGACTCACCACCCTGCAAGCCTCTTCTGGTGTTTCACAAGGTCCCACCAGGTCCACTGCCTCCTGACTGCTGATGAATTCCCACACGCCATCAGAAGCCAGAATCATCAACTTGTCTGCAGGAGTGACTTCCATCTGTATGTGCTGAGGCTCTGAGCTGACTCCAACACTGCAAAAAACAGCTGACCGCAAATAAGCTGTTGTCCATACCTGAATCAAGGGCACAGGCTGAATGCAGCATAAGCTGGTGCAGATCGTTACTAATTCAAGGTACTTGGCCTGCATGTTGCTTGTGCTCGACAAGCTTACGTGTGTGCCAGCTGGTCACCCAGTGCTCTGCTCATGGCCAGGCCAGGAATCCAGGCATACTGCAGCCACACGCGGAAGGGGCCCATGGGCTGGCCAAACTCATCAGCAAGCCTGCAGGCAGCACACGTCACTTCATGAAAGCTGCAGGAAGAGATGGGCAATGCCATGGAACTGCTGCAAGTGCAGGGTACATGTCAGCAGCATACAAATGCACATGCCATCGCAGTATGAGCACAAGTAGCACAGGAAGCAGCAGACGAATGCCTTACCGCTCCACACGGCCATGGTTATTGAGGATTCTGTTTCTTTCTTCTGGTTGTGTCGGCTTGTGATCCTTGCTGAGCTCTACAGCCTCCCAGATGCCCTTGCGTGGCTGACGACCCAACACTATTCTGCTGTCACCCACCCATGCTGTGGTCAAAGTACTGCCCTGCAGGTGAAACACAGTGCAGAGAACTTTCTTCAAGCCACCCAACACACACTGTGATGTACATGCTACCCTCTGTCTGCAGGGCCATGCAGGATATCCTTGCTACCAGTGGCACAAAGTTCCCAAAGATGTATCAATCATGCAAAGCACCATCCTAAACCCTTCATTACGGTACTCGTAACCAACCTTGAGGTATGCTACAGAGCATGTGCTGCCACTGAACTCGCAGTCAATCCTGCTTGCAGCCAGGCCCCTGTCCACTTCCAGGAATCCTGCACTCAGAGCCTGCTGCACTCCCATGCCACTTGTGAGGTGGCCTACCAGCATCATAGGCAGCTGCTGCTTCACAAAACCTGATACAAGATGACCTACAGCCACACAACCAAACAGATGCAGGTGATGTGATGTGATGTGATGTGATGTGATGTGACAAGAGCAAACCATTAGCAGCATGCACAATACGCAGTGTACCTGTGCATAACCGCAACCAGACACCTTGCAGCATTTCAAAGACAAGCATATCATTAGCGCTTGGTGGAAGTCATCATATGTGCCCCCTCTGACTTCATATGTTATCAGGTACACACAGCTGTAAGGTCAATGCAGATGGGGCTCTAGACAAGTCCCACACCTCACCCTCTGTACTATTATGCTGCCGCATGCACTTCACTATCCTGTGCACTCCACCCTGCCAAGTTCTTAGCAACCTACCTTGAGGCCCGTGACCATCCATAGCTCCAAACATAGACTGTTCTTCAGTGATGAATTTTTCGAAAGCAAAGCAGTTGTCCTGGTTAGTCTTCTTATACCCTGGTTCTCTTCCAGCCCTGCTGATGCATGCAACCTGTACATTGACCTGACGAGCCTTCTCTGCAGCGTTGAAGCTTTGTACAACTGTGGCTGTGGCATCAATTGTACCAATGGTTGCTTGGTTGGCAGCTTGCTCAAGTTCAAACTGCTGTTGATACTCTGCCCTGAACTTGGCCTGCAAAGCCGCCTGCACAGAGACACAAACACCAAACAAAGAGTGGGCACCTTGTAGTGTGCTACAAGTAGTCTCCACTGAGTACAACTACACTGGGGTCTTGCCGCAGGCTTCACACGATACTTTATCAGCATGTTTGTAGCAACCCTGAGCCTTGCCACTGTAACACTGTAAACTGCATGCTGCTATCTGCACTCACGTCATTAGTGACATACGACAATCTTCTGCCACGAGTACTGCCGCTGCCACTGAGACTAGTGGCAAAGGGAGGTTCCTGTACGTCGGTTGTGTTGCTTGATTCCACAACCGTTACTACTGAGCCCGTGTCAGCCTGCAAGTCGCACAGCCTTGTTGGCCAGCATGTCATGCAGTGTGAAACAAGCAGGGCAAGGGCGCCAGCTTATGCCTTGCAAAGTGCTTCTTGCAACTGCTTGACCCTGTTGAGTACCTGTTACTGCTTCACCTCCTGTGTTGGACTTACTTGGGGCATGAAGGATAACCTTCTGGCACGAGTGGACCCAGACTTCTTATATGCTGGCAGTCAGCAGACACACAGCACCCTGTCAGCATCCTGCTGCATGGCCCAGCTCTCTGCTGCAGCAAACACACCTACCAGTGTTTGGTTGTTGGTTATGTTCCGGTCCAGGGCCCTGGTGCGTGGCTGCTTTGCTGGTGGCACAACCCATTTTGTGCTGCGACAAAAATCACTGTGACTAATGAAGGTCACAAGTATAGCATGCTAGCTCAGCAGCGTATACGAACGTCCTAAATGTTGTAGAATAACGTGTGCTGAGTAGTGTATTTTCAAGCGAGCCCAGTCAGGGTAATCGGGTGCGAGTTGTAGTGCTTCAAAGCGTGTGCAGCTCGTCAACGGAATGATATAGGAGCCCGAACAAAACTGAACAAAATGTTGATGTTTTTTTAGTGCCAGCCACTGCAGTAAGGGACGAATGTCCGATTATACCCTTGGGTGCTTTGCTGGGAGCAAAGCAAGGCTGGCTATACCTGATCAGCAATTTGCTGCTCTCAATTGTTTGGTTGTATCTATTAGCTGTGTTGACTTGTATAATCACTCATATCATGCAGTCCACAATGCTGCAGTGTAACCACAGCGCCTCTGTCCTGCAGAGGAGGAACAGTCCTCGAGCTTTCCAGGTAACACATGGTTGCATATATCAACATGTTTGACATGCGAGGACGTGCACCGTGACTGAAGCCTACTGGTCTGTTGCATGCTTGCATCAGGCGAAGCAGCACCATCGACAGCGCAAAGTTGTGCTAGCGGCTGCTCAAGTCAAGGCAGGAGCTGCAGCTGGCACCGAGGAGTATATTGAGGCAAGTAGGATGCTTGGAACCACAGCGGCGTTTGAATGTGCGCAGTTTGCTGCTGATAACTGGGTCCTCAGCCTGTTGTCTGGTCCAACTTCCACGTTGCAGGTTGACCTGCCAAAGCCTCTTGGTATGAAATTCGCCCGTGGTAACGATGGTGGTGCATACATTGTCAAGAATGACCCCAAGCTTGGTAACACAGACCCACGTATCCAGGCTCTCAAGCGATGAAGATGGCCAACCAGAATAGGATCTAATTTGTCCTATAAGTATGTGGTCTGCAGCTGTGCAAACAAGGTGCTCTGCCGCAAGCTCTGGATCTTTGGCTTCCTGCAGGGCAGCCTTGCACTCACAAACATCAACCTTGTTGCTGTCTGCTACTGTGCCCTTGCTGTTTTGCAGCCGGGAGACAAGATCGTAAAGATCTCGGCATCTTTTGGTACAGATGTATGGGATGCACAGAACTATGGTCAGATTATGTACGCCATCCGCACACGCTCAGGCACGGTATACATGAAGATCAAGCGCAACTTTGGGGACATGTCAAGCTTGGAGGTGAGATGCATGCTTGCTTGGCAGCAGGTCTAGTGGTGACATTGATACAGGGGTTGAATGCCCTCAACAGTTGCTGCTTCTTGTGGAGAAGCCAGTGCTCTCTGCCTGACGCTTAAACTTCCAACATGGCTGCAGAGGCAGCACTGTACTGGCGTTGCTTCATGATTTTCCAGAGCCTTCCATGCCAACCAACCAACAAACAAAATGCACTAATCCACAACAGACACTAGTATAAAGCATGCTGCTGATCACAAGCTGCCTGCTGCAGGAGGAAGAGATGGATGAAGCTAAGCGCATGGCCAAGATGGAGCGCAGTGGTGGCAACTATGGTGCTGGCACTAAGGAGCTGCAGGCACGCAACTATGTCAGCAGGAAAGAGCAGGAGCGCAAGAGACGTGAACTGTTTGACGATGCTTTGGCAAAGTTTAACAAGGGAGATGTCGAGGTGAGACACGCTGCGTAGTGGGGCATCAAGCATCCTGGGAGTGGCCTAGCAGCAGTACAGCAGTAGTGATGTGCTTAGTGTCGCAGCTGCAGGGACTGTTGCACATGCCGCCACAGAGCGTTCATCTTCTTTGGCAAAGTGCCAGCAGAGGTGGTAGGGCATCCTGAACCAAGATAGCTGTCATACTCAAAGCCCTCCCAGCAGTGCTGCAGTTCAGCTTTTAACCTTGGGAGGGATCCTCGTGTCTCAAACAGCCATTCCCACCAGGTCGTATTGATGTTCATCAGCAGCTGCAGAATAGCCGCCAATCGAACCTAGAGGCCTCAACCTCAGAATGAATGCAATATGTACTTCGGTTGACTTCAAATGTTGTTGTATGATTGTGCAGGGTGCACTTGTAGATTTTGAAAATGTAGCTGCCCTGGAGCCTCGTAACTATGTCGGAGACAACCTCAGCAGAGTCACACCCATCCTGCCAGTTACACACTACAACATCGCATGCTGCTACTCCATGCTCAAGCAGGTAAAACCAGTAGCACTAGCAACTGTCATGGTTGACACAAGCAGTTGCTCTTGAGCTATGTGGCAGCAGGTGCAACGGCGTATTGCATATAGACTTGACAATTTTGGCCAGTCCTGCATATTCATGATTCACCTGCAGTGGCAGCACTGTATTGCAAGCCTGCTTGGGAGTTGTGGATAGCGCCTATCCATGCGATACTGGCTCAAGCTCCATTCCTTGCACTGCTGGCAGTCAACTCTGCTGCTCAGCACAGTGTGCTGTGTAACACTGATGTGGTTTCTGCTGCTGTTGTACACCTGCTGTTGCTGGGCAGCTCGACGAGGGCCTCAAGTCATTAGACATGGCCATGAACTGCGGCTTTGAGGACTACCAAAAGGTGCGCACTGACAAGAACCTGGCCAACTTGCGGCAAAGTCCTAAGTTTGAGCCTCTGGTTGAAAAGTACGATGAGCCAGTGATCAACTGGAGAGCAGTGAACAGCACTTTTGGGGCCCTGGGCAAGCTCTTTAAGAAACAGTGACAAGGCAGGTGGTGGTGATGGCAAGTGCTGTCCTGCTGGAGTGTTGTTTGTTCGCGTATGATTGGTTCTTCCATGAGAGTCACTGCTGAGTGGTAAGAGTGTCAGCCTGTTCGCTTGGACCTTTTGTGAGTGTACAGCGTCCGCCTCGTATGTGAAACTTGCAGCAAGTAAAAGAACAAGCATGAAGTATGTATCATCACCCAAGTGGTGGAGAAGTTCCCCCAGTTGGGCAGCTGTTCCTGTGGTGATCGTGATTACTGGCATACTAGTCAAGAATGTACCAGTCTGAGCCAAGCGGTGGATGGCGGGTGGTCCAGTCGGTCCTCCAGCCAGCACTGATCACTACTCGTTGGCTTCTAACTGCTGTGTCTTTACCAGCCCAGTCTGCTGTTCTTCTAGGAGGCACATAGTGTGAGGCGACGAGTTCGGATAGCACAACTTGACAGTTTTATGTTCGCAAGATGCAAAATAATCCACCACCGTGTCTTATACGATGTAGCGGCGTCCACAGGCCACTCGATCACACCGAACCTGGTGACAAGAGCACAACTCTCAAGTGGGTTGATCAATTGCATGGTAACTGCAGAAGTTGTCTTCGGCAGGGGTAGTGACACTACCCCTTGTCTTCCGTGCAGCACACCTCAGGGAAGACGTGTTGTTAATCCACTCATTACGAAGGGGAGTAACAGTTTGCGCGCCAAAGCACCCACGACTTTTGATGCTGATGTCGAGCAATAAGATAGTTTTTGTTGCCAGATAGATGTTCAATGCGCTGACTTCAGCAGTGATACAGCAACATCTAAGGCAGCAGCTATGATGGACGTGAACGCTGCTGGTGACTAGAAAGCTACGATGGCAGTGATCATGCGAGGGTGTTCTCTGCTGTGGCTGAGCACTTCAGCAGCAGATTTGGCTCCCAAGAGAACTTGCAGAACGTGCGTCCGCGGAGCCCGGTCTCTTGCGGAATCTATATTGAAGCAGTAGGTAGATAAGTGAGTTGCGTGGCGTTTGCAGGTCCCCGTCTTGACAAGTGACACTGCCGAGACCATCCCTGCAAACAGCCTTGTGCGATTTCGTGGCATGGTGAGGTTCGAGCGCAGCAGTCTTGCTTGTGCTTACTGTACCATAATGATCAGCCTCTCTAGGTAGAGCTGATGAGCAACCGGTCAGTATTGTGACCTGCGCATGTCTGCCTGCTGCGTCCCCAAACACACTTGCTTGTACCACCAGCACACGATGTCCGTGCCACAAGCACCCCATACTTCATCATTGACCTGCAGATCGCTGACATGTTCAACCCAGAGTTCTTTCTGGGAGCTTACAAGCGCCCAGAAGGAGGACCCTGGAGACCAGCTGCTCTGTACACAGGTGACAACACAGCAGCACAACTTTGCACTCTCTAAACGAAACTAAGATGGCAGCACCACAAAGCACTGCTATACGTTAACCACAGCACAAAATTTGTCATAGTGTCTCTGTCTGCTTACAGCAGCCTAGCCAGAGAATCTGAACTTCAACTCCCTGTGCCTGTTCACCATGACCATGGCTGCTGTAGCTCATGTGGCTTGAACATCTGTAACTGCAGACGAAATCCCTGCTGACATTGAAGCAGCAGCAGAGACCAAAATCTTTGAACGTCGTCCCCTGCTTGTGACAGCAGTCCCTGCTGAACAGCCCTGGGCAACAGCAGCATGGGCTGGAAGACCTGTAGAGCCACCTACACCAAGTAAGCACAGACCTGAATTCACTCCAGATCAGGGTTGAGCTCGGATATGCAGCACCCAACAGACTCTCTATATGCACATCAGCAGCAGCAGCTCAGTTTGCTGTCATGTTGATCACCTCATGTATACCCTGCTGCATGTAAGCTGTGCAGCTACTACACAGGAGAAGTTATCAGCAGGTGCGGCTGTCCTTGCCCGCACAATGCTACATGCAGCATGCGTGTAGGGATGACAGTAGTTGCATATTGCTGCAATGCATTGCAGGTGCCACTGACCGGCCTAAGCGTACCCGCGAGTATGACCCACTGCACGCAGCAGCACCCTCAGCAGCAGCAGCAGCAGACGATGCGATCGCTCAGACAACTAAGTTTGCCAGGCTGACCAGTGATACAGATGTAGATGTGTCTTTGAAGGAAGTTGATGCTGTGCCGACATCCAACACAGCTGATCAGAATGGTGGTGCCCTGCCAGCAAAGCACCAACAGACAGCAGCAGCAGCAGTGGTTGACCAGCATCAGGAGCAGCAGCCTGGCTACTGTCCTGGTGACTGCATTGTTCAGGTAAGAATGATGCAAGCACAAATTCATGCTCCTAGCGCTGAACTCGCCCACTTCCGCAGTTCTGGTGTTGCAAGCCATATCTCAAACCCACTATTTTGAAGCCTGCAGACCACCATATGTTGCACCGACACAGCGATCCTGTTTCAGCACAGAATGTCTGTTTGGGTGTTGTATGGGGCGACTGTAGCATCTGTCCTGAATGTTTACGTCGGACATGTATACATCTGTCTTCTTACATCTGTCCCTGCAGGTGTATGAAGGTCATGATCACTTCCAGCTTCACGATGTTGTTGAGGTGCTGGGCATCATGAGTGTGATGCCGGCTCTGGCAGCAATGCACATGGTCCAGGACCAGCAGCAGCAGCAGCATGGTATGGAGGCAGACGGTGAGTATTGTGGGTATATACTGCACAACAGAAGGTGAGCTGCTGATGCCTAACATTGATGAGCATCATTGTGCGTATATACAACATGCTTGTGGTTCTCCCTTCCTTTGCTCGTGTGCAAGCGCTGTGTATGTGCTGAGGTTGCTCTCCTCCTGCTGCTGCTGTTGTGCTACTAGGCAATGGTGGTGATGTCATGGATGTTGATGACTTCTGGCAGGAGCGATCTGCTGCGCTGCCACCAACCAGTCAGGTCAGCACTGACAACAAGTGACATGACCGCAACATGTCCTGATTCATCGCTGTTGGCAGCACAGCTAGTTGATAATCACAGGTTGCTTGATTGTGCTGCAGCACCAGGATCATGAAGGCATGCCACCTTGTAGTCACGAGCAAAACCTGCCAGCTGCAGCAATCCATCGAGATGTTGGTTGCATCTTACACATCTGTAGAGAAAATACTATGATTCTGATTTTGTTATCATCTGTGTGCACTAGGTGTTGCGGCTGCATGCTTTGGCGATTCGGAAGGTCACACCAAACCCCTACAGCAGCAGCATGACAGCAGCAGCAGCAGCAGTGCCAAGGTTACTGCCAGGTCACATCAAGTCTCAGCTGCCAGTGTTAAGACAGCGAGCCATACAGCTGCTGACTGCTCCACTGGCTGGTGATGAGTTGGCTGCGGAGTATCTGCTGCTGGCTGCATTGGGCTCGGTGGGTTTGTGGCGTTTGTTAGTAACATGAACATAACAATCAAGCTGCAGCAGTGATGGTTTGTACTTTGCCTGCTGCTGTTAGCAATCGTCAGAGTTAGAAGGTTGACTGTATCACTCACAACAGAAGGCTGCCAGTGGCTGCCTGCTGTGGATCATTCACCTACAGTGCTACCTGACACGCTGTTGATGCTGCTATGTGGAAGGTGTCATGTGTCAGCTGCAGTATGCCTGACAGCACAGGGACTATGCTGTAGCAAACCAGCAGAGTCTAGTAACTGCAGTACCACTACTGCAGTACCACTACTACAGTACTGGCAGACAAACACTGTTGCTGTGGTGACTGATGCCTTAGCAGCAGCTACCCTAGCAACTGTGTTCATCTGTCAGTACGGTAGGTAGTTCATGCTGCTGTCAACTGCACACTGCTGCTTGCTTGCTTGCTTGCTGATGATGATGCAACATGTTTTGTGTTGTTCCTGCCGCTGGTTTGCTTCACAGGTTGTGAACAGACAAGACGGAGCAGTCGGCATGTTGACGCTAAACCTAACTCAGTGCCCTTCCACCAACCCCAGCAGCAGCAGCAGCAGCAGCAAGGCCTGTCAGGTCATTCCAGGCCTCGCTGCTGCTCTCCGTTGCCTGCTGCCACATGTTGCCCTGCTGCCAGTAAATGTAACAACCCTGAATAACACCCGTTGGTATCCTCAGCAGCATGCAGCTACTGGCAGGTTGTTCAGAGGGCTGCTGCAGCTGAGTGAAGGCACACTGCTGCTGCTGGATGAGACTGAGATGGCAGCTGGACAGTTGGGAGATAACGGAGTCAAGAATCTGCAGGTATGCAAGCTTTGTGGTGTTCATGCAAGTTCATGATAGGGCAGATGATAGGATGGACTTTGAGTTGGCTAGACCGGCTGCTGCTTTGTGATCTTGCGTTTGTATGTGTGTGGCATCTGATTCGGGACTCCTATGCTGGCTTTGATTGCGTCCGTCAGTAGCAGTAGCAGCAACAACAGCAGTCGCTAGATTATCTTCTTTTGTTATAATGCTGCAGGCCATTCGTCAAGTACTGACTGAGCAGCAGCTGCCCTGCAACTGTCAAGTCTACACCCACAACCTCAACGTCAACCAGCCAGCAGTGGTACTCAGCACCGGACGCAGCGTATTCCGCGATAACCTGCCTTTCCAGCTCCCACTGCAGCCCCAGCGGCCCGTGTTGGTCAAACCTCAGTCAGACCCTCAGGCCGGTCAAATAACACCATCACCAGTTGACTGGTCAATGGCTGAAGTCGCTAGTGTCGATGAGATTACTACTGCTGCTGCTGGCTTGCCTGAGCTGGCAGCAGTGCGAGAGTACTTGGCTGCTGCTCGTGGAGGTCAGTGCTTGATGGATCAGGCTGCTGCTGAGGCGTGTGTGGCGAAATTTAGGTCACAGCAGCAGATTGAGCCGGGACTGGGGCTTGAGGATCTCAACAACATCATCACGGTAAGAAAGTGATTCAACGAATGCAAACAACTTGACGGTAGTTGTTATTGCTCGCTTTTGCAAATAAACCTCCTTAGGTGAAACCAGGTTGGTTGCAACTCAAAAACAGCATAGACAACTAGGAGCTAATTATAAGCATACTGTCTTGTCCTGCTGCTGCTGTTGTTGTATGCTGTGCTGCCAGTTGTCGAAGCTTCTTGCTGTTAGTCATGGCCACGAGGTGTTTTCACTTGACAGCTGGGACAGAGCCATGCAGCTGGAGCAGATGAGGAAACAGAGACTGGCAGCAACATACACACACTGATGATCGTCATGACTAGTAGCCAGCAATCGTCCAGTGAGTCACCATTCGGAGGTCTTGATTGTTTTCGGTGTACAGAGTGTTCCAGCTGTACAGGTAGGTGAAAGGGGTGTGAGAATCTAATCTAGGAGTAACTTGGTGGGTCAGCTTGTTGTTGTCAAAGTATGTGGGTGTACAGCCTTGTACATAGCGGTTAGGGCCTGGTACTAGATGTCTTGAGCAGCTTACTAAGTTGCGGTAACAGTTTGATCGACATCAGCTACTATCCAGGCTACATTTCAGTATCAATATACCTCTGCTGTACTGCACACTTCGCACGCGTCTGTACAGTACGAATGGTTTGTACCTTGGCAAGCTCAAGTGACACTGCTGCAGCCACACATTCCTGATGCAACCTGCTGAGCATCCAGTCAACTTGACAGGGCCTGTCACAGGGCCTGTGACTCCAGTAATAGCCACGAGTGATTGACAAGGGCCACTGCAGCAGACAGCACAAGCTCAAGCACAAGAGACATTCAAGAGCGACTGTGGTCTCAACAATTGTTGCAGAATGTTGAAGCCAATGGTCAACACTCAGAGAAAGTCTCTTGTCTTACATAATGACATTGTGTGAAAGAAAGTAGGTTCGTGCAACATTGTGAATGCAGATATAAGTGAGTCACACTTAAAGTGACACAAACATACAACATTTGCTGCTTCTAAGTGGCCGCCACCCGCAGAAGACGCCGGGACATGCAGCCTGCTGCCTTCCGAAGGCTGCCAGTGATCCAGCATACACCACGTAAGCTGTTTGCCTTTGGTTTTGCTATGCCCCGTACATCCTCTCTGCTCTGACAGTAACTATATGTATCCTGATGTCATTGTGTATCCTGCTAACCATATACATCCTGCTGCAGCGGAATCAAGCAGCAGGATCTACGACCGTCTACCAACTTCAAATGGCAACCCTGTGTTACACGCTGGACCCTGAAGTTGCCCACCGTTCAAAGAAATGTGAATCATTTACGGTGCTCACTCTGACCCCGGGTCAGCTACGCTGCCTGTCGCTGTGAAGACGTATGTACTGCGATCATGTGTGGTGGTCAGGCTTGCCATGAGTGACCCCCGGTTATCAATCTGTGGACCAAGTTGGCAACTCAGCCAAAACCACTCATGTTGGCAATATGACTGAGACGCTTGGTGGCCACCCTGCAGAAGGTCAGTCACAATTGCATGTTGGCGGGGCAAGATGCTACTGTGTGATGGTCAAGACTCCTGCCTGCAGGTGCATGCCATATGATGCATCTCATGGGCATTTGTGCAACACTGTCTGCACAGTGCACTAGTTTTGAAAGTGAAATATAACACACGCAGCACCTGTGATGAGTATCCCACTGCAAGCAGTAACTCATGCTGCAGCTGTCTATCGGCAAGAGGAGCATACCTGCACAGCATCCGCTCAACTGACTGTGCTGTCCCGCGCTGCTTGGACTTAACAGGGTGCATTCCTACTGCAGGTGACATCAAGCTGGCTGTGTTGAGTTCGGTCTGCTGCAGCAGCACCAGCGGACCTTGTGACATCTGACAACAGGAACCAGCTGAAACCACTGGCACTGCGACAGCCAGCACGAGGCTGCATGGTTGCTGGTGGCTGATGTACAGGTCCGGTCGCAGATCTGCATCCACGGAGGCTTATGAAACTGCTGCATTCATGCTGCTCAACCAAGCATAACAACTGGAGTACCAGCAGGTGTGCCTGTTGCAGCGAACCTTCCAATGTTCAGCCACCATTGCCTGAACTCGATGTTTGGCTCAAGTTAGCAGGACCTGGTGTTCTGATGATGGTGATGTTGGGAGCATCTTGCGGCCACTGGTGGTTTGTTGAGAAACCTGCTTTGTCCCTCAGCCAGGCCTGTGTGTTGCCCCCATTGTGTCTGTAGCCCAGATCGTTACCAGCAGCTTTGCTGCTACCGCCGCCACTGCTGCTGCTGCCAGCAAGCTGGTCGTCCCCTTGTTGCTGCCCCTGCCGCTGCTGTGGTCGCAATGCATGATAGTGTCTTGCATTCAGCGCCACCATCCGCGCTGTCAGACTCTTGATCATGTACTCGTACGCCTGACCACCAGAGTTTGGATCCCAGACAAAAGCAGGCCAATACTTGGCCATTCCAGCTCGCAGCTGCAGGTATTCCTCATTGGTAACAGCTTGCAGTAGTTCAGCTATTGCTGGGATGCGTGTGCGAGGTATTCTGATGCTGAACTCATGATAGGGCAGCTGATCCTCCCAGGGTTGATAGATGTCATCCTGAAAGCAAAGCAAGTTCAGTGTCAAGTATTCCCTGATGAGTGACAGCATTCTGACCTGCATAGATTTCTGCCCCATAGCAGACATTCTCGTGAAAAAGTTGGTTACCTTCAACGAGTCAGGCATTGAACGCCAGTCATACTGATATCAGCAGAAACCTTTGCAGTCCCTGATGGGACATCCCATGGCTCATACATTCACGCAGCTTGTAAGCATGTCACAAGCAACAAACAGACCATGTTCCCCATCCCTTGTACTACTAGATTAGTAACAGTAACGATAGGTCAGCTGCTAGCTGTGGCACTCTTCACCTGTATGATCACTGGCACACAGCCCAGCGCCATGTACTGACTCAGCCTGATGCCCCACCCATGACCAGACGGTGCAAGACAGAACTTACTGCCCTTGATCATCTCCTGATAGTCTGCTGTGCCACCTTCGTGTATTGTTATGTCTTGATGGGTGTTGTTACCGAACAGTTTGTGAAGTTGTTGACGGACTCCTTGACTGTACTCAGGCTCATTGTGACGGATAGCACCTGTACGTGGAGGTTATTGCATTACAAGCAAGCAGCAGACAGTGGTAAAGCTTCTATGCTGCAAAAGTCACAACCAGCAGGCAGTAGGGCAGCTGCGTATATGTGATATCCTTGCATCACAAGTTCAAGCACATGCCTCTATACGCAGGCGCTCAATGCAGAAAGAGCCCGCGATTGAGCTCCTGATCAGCAGCTATGTCAGCAACAGTCAAACGACCATACCTGCAAAGAACAGCAGCTTCTTGTCTGGTATCTGATTGACATCAAACATCCCACCACCTCC
>JARWLF010001299.1:0-10706 GCA_029853055.1 Scenedesmus sp. KT-U | reverse complement strand
TCAGGCAGCAGCAGAAGAAGCAGCAGAGCTAGCAGGAAACATCAATAGTGCAACCAAGTTACTTGCACCTTCACGACTGCTCAGGAAACCTCCTGACAGCAGCAGCAGCAGCAATGGGACTGAGGACCCTACAAGCAGCAGCAGCAACAAGCAGGGAAGTGAAGCAGCAGCAGAGGGTACAAATACGTTACTGGAAGGGTTCAGGGAGCTAGGGCTGAGTCTCAGTTCAAATGGCAACAGCAGTGTGTCCAGTATTCTCCCGCAGTTGCAAAGCTTGACTGCCATGCCAAATGGGTTGGCCGACTTGCTGAACCACTTTGATGAGGTAGACAGCAGCAGCACCAGTAGGACGGGTGGCATCAGCAGCAGTAGCAGTCCACGCACAGTATGGGATGCAGTAGCACTGACACTGACATCAGCAAAGGTCAGTGCTAAGACCCTTGCCAGATTGAGAGCAGACCTCAAAGCAGCAGCTAATGTACTCGGTGTGCTGCTGGACCCAACTGCTGCTGCTCCTGCTGCTGGCACCAGTGGTGACACCAGCAAGCAGCAGCTGATAGATCCCTCTGCTATTGATCCTGCAGCAGCAGCAGTAGCAGCAGGTGTCCCTGCTGAGAGTGCAATGTCCAGTGTTGATGGCCGCATTAGGATTGCTGCAGGTGTGAAACGACCAGGTTCAGCACCAGTGCTCAAGAGTCTCAGTGAAGAGGACATAGAAGCAGCACTTGAAGTAACAAGTAACAGCCATAATGACAAGGATACTGACAGCAGCAGCAGCAGCAGCAGCAGTAATGCAGATAAGGACGCTGATGCAGCCCCTGTGGCCTCCAGCAGCAGTACTGATGCAGGGTCAGCTAAGCATATGGCAGTGGCAGCAGCTGCAGCAGATGCAGCAGACTTGGCAGCAGCAGAAGTTGCGGAAGCAGAGCCAGCAGAAGCAATCAGCAGAAGTCGCTCCAGTAGCCCAACAGGCAGAAGAAGACGGAGAAGCAAAAGAATAGAAGAGGATGAGTGGGGCCTGCCTACTGTTGTAGAAGCAGCAGACTCAAACACCAGCAGCAGTGATACTACCACCACCACCAGCAGCAGCAGCAGTGGTAGTAGTGATGTCGTGCAGCAGGATCCAGGGTCTCCTCCATTACCTGCAGTTGCAGCATCAGATGCAGCACAGCAGCAGAATGCATCGTCCTCCCCTGCTGCTGCTGTAGCTCGCAAACTATATCCAGGTACTGGTGTCTACAGCAGGGGTTGGATTGATGACAGCTCAGATGATGAGATAGACTATGCAGGATACAGAATTCAACGGCAGACTCATAGTCATGATTCACATCAGGAAGTGACCAGCAGATCTCCATCAGGAGCTGTTGCCACCAGCAGCAGCAGCAGCAGCAGCAGCGTGTTTGCTGGATATGAGATGTGTCAAGATAGCTTGTTGGGTTGTGATGCTCGACCTGATGATGGAATTAGCTGGGACCAGCTGAATCAAGGTGAGGCGTGATGTGGTATGATACCAGCAGCACATCACCAACCGGCAGAAGTCACCTCGTTCTCACTGCTGGAAAGCCCGTTGTCCAGACATCCATTGTCCCAAAGCAGTGACTACATGGTTGCTGTGTTTGTAACTTTCATGTTTATCCACTAAGCATGGGTGTCGTTGGTGGTACTGCCATGTGTGCAGATCCCAGATTGATGCAGCGTGTCTTCTGTGACAACCAAGAAGGGATCTTTCAGAGTGGCATGAGCACCAGGAAGCAGCAGCAGCAACAACCAGGAGTTACACCTGAGCCGCGCAGGCAACTGTAGCAGTATGGCTCGATATAAATCTTAACAAAATTGATAGCGGCATATCGCTGTAAGGACTGGATTGGTTTGAACTGTGTGATTGAAAGCAGATGATCTTGACTGTCAGTCAAGTGAACTGATCATGGAGTACGTTGCCATTGCAAAGAAGCAGCCTGCCTGGCAACTCATCTTGGTATTTGGTTAATGGATTTGCCCATACAGTGCAATACTGACATGATCAATATACAACAGCGACACGTAGTAGGTCACAAGGATTAGCCCAATAGCCAGGCTTGCATAGTGACAAGCATCGCTGCCAGTCTCAATATAATAAATCAATAATAAAAGTTACATGAAGTAACTCGCCCAGAGAAAGAGCCAATGCCAGGCTTGTGAGGCATGGATTCAGTACTCACAACAGTAGGGCCAAGGAAACCACTGATACATCCAAAAGGCAGTAGACAGAGCAATGCTTGCGCTCAATCAAACGTGTCATGAAGAATACGTCGCATGAAGTGGGAGCTTGACACAAGAGCTGGCTTAAATGGCCCCACACGGCCCTACACAGTGTGCCTGCTGCAGCTAATACTGCTGCAGCAGTACATGCAGATTAGTGGGCCACTGCTGTCACAATGGTTGCTGTTGATGCTGTGATGCTGCTGTCGAGCTGAGTAAGCATGCAAATTCAGTCAACTACTGTTGACAAAGGCTTTGTGTGCATCAACCTGGGCCGGGGTCAACATTCTCCCTATTCTGGCATACCATCCATATCCTCCTCAAAAACCTGCTGCTCAAACTCAACATCAGCTTCGACATCCTCCTCCTCCTCGGCATCTACTTGGATCCCCGCTTCGACGCCAACACCAGCCTCATCTTGAGCTTCAGCATCAGCAGCAGCATCCTCGCCTTGCTCAACATCTACCAGCGGCAACCTCTTGGCCCACAAGATCAAAAGACTGATCAAGTCGATGTCACCTGTGCAGCAGTTGAGCGCAGAACAGAAGTGGTCAGATGCCAGACACATGATGTCGTCTGCTAGATCATAGTACGGCTACAAAGACAACGCATACAGAGGGACTGCAGTGTCACCCAATTCCTGGGCTTACCCACAAAGCATGCAACAGTATCCACAAAGGAGACCAGCTAGCCCACTGATCTCCTGATACCAGCTCAATCAGTCTCAGACAACTGCATAGACAACGGCCTCAGTTACCTGTTGGCACGATGTGACGCTGCAGGGCTGCCTTCTCCAGCAGCAACGCCCCCGCTGGAATCTCTTTCGCTGCTGCTACTGCTGCAAGAACTGCCTTGGCACGCATGAGGTCAACGGCACTGCTGCTGCGGGTGATGGCCATCTTCAACCACACTGACAGTAAGCCAGGGTGCTCCACAGCCATACTTAGCAGCGGTAGAGCCACATCTACTGCTGCCTGTGCAAACTGTGGCATTTGGTCGCTGCAATAAGCAGTATTGTCTGCTGAGTCTGGCTGCACTGTGCCTCTAGCCAACCAGTCGTGATACTGTTGCAGGTGCTCTTGCTGCTTGATTTTTGAACTTGTCCACTTGTTCGAGATGGGATTGTACTCCTGGATCAACTCCCACATCACCTCGCCAACAACAGCAGGAGTGGTCCCCCACAACTTGGGGTACTGCGCTGGACTCGTACTCCAGCGCAGCAGCTCCGAGTTGCCTGTGATGATGACTGTCCTGGCAATTGTCTTTGCCCAGGGTGAGCGCTGGGTTGAGTGATGGCCGCAGGCGGCATGGGACAAGATACGCTGAACAGCTGCCAAGCCATGAGCCTCATTTCTGCTATCCAAATTGCTGCTGGTTGCAGTAATGACCAGTTCCTGCTGCAGTAGTCCTGACAATGCCGAGTTGCAAGCAAACTCTGGTAGATGACAGGATTTATGGTTGGCTGCTACAACCAGTGCAGCCTGTTGCCACAAAGGCAGAGGACCAGGCTGCAGCTGAGGGATAAGGTGCAGGGGCTGAGCTGTTGTCAGCTTGGAGCGATTGTACTCCAGCTGTGTCTCCAACTGCTCGAGTAACACTGGCCAACGGGGCTCATTCTGCCGTGCTGCATCTGTAGCAACCAACTGTTCCAGCATGGTGACTTGCTCCTTGATATAGTCAGCTGTGCTGCCAGCACGTGCAGTCACAAGCTTGAGCTGCTCCTCTGCTGGCAGCTGAGACAACTGCTTGGCAAACTGCAAGTCTAACTGCACTGTTTCCGCTGCTGCTGTGGCCCACGAGGCCGTACGATACTTTCCCAGCACCTGACGTTGTACAGCCTGCAGCAGCAGCGTCTCTAGGAGCTCTAAGCAGATGCCCAAGCCCTGTGCTATCAGGCCATACATGGTAATCAGACCAAGTGGATCCCGGGGTCTGAGTTTGAATATACTGGCATGACTGCCCAGCTGCCACAGGGTGCATGGGTCAAGCAGGGGACCCTGCATGAACAGCGCCAGCAACTCGAGCTGTTGGAGTTTAGCAACATCTCCCTCCGCTGCAGCTGCAGCTACTCTGCTGCTGAGGAGGGAACGGAGAATCACTACACTGAAGGCTGCTTTCGCCCTGTTGCTGCTGAACACTTCAGTGGATTGTGTTCCTGCCGTGGGTTCCACTGCAGCTGCAACCTCCTGCTTCAAGTGGAACCACTTGTTCGCTGCTTGTGCACGTCCTGCTGATATTGCTGCACATATCCCAAGCACCAAGGAATCTCCAACAACTTGCTTGTTGGCAGTGACCAGTAGCTGCTTCTGCAGTAACCATGCCGCATGCCAGGGTGGAAGCAGCACCCGACCCTGCGGTGATCTCGCATGCTTGATGGTTTCCGTGATCCAGTTACTTTTGTTGCTTTCTTGCAGGTACCTGCGTAACCCCACCCCCTTATCACCTTCAACGACAAGATGCTGCCATACCTGGTCTGCCATTCGAAGCCTGATTTCGTCCTCTGTATGATGCAATGGTGTCCATTTGCTGTATAAGCACTTTGCCATAGCATCACTGGGTGTACCAGGCAGTGCTGAGCCCAGAATTCCCACTGTTTGCTCTAGACTGATGTAACTATGCCAGTTTGATTGCTGCAGCCGATGAGGGGCATCATCAGAACTACTGCTACTGTTGTCATGCGCAAGCATCGCTTCACGTCTTACCGCTGTACCAACCAGCGCCCAATCTAGCACTGCAGGTGTGCAAGCAGCACCAGCAGCAGCCAACAGCAGCCACAAGTGCTGCTGAGGTGCTGAAAGTGCCACATCTAGCAGCTGCTGCAGTATAGCAAAGTTGCTGGACTTGCATGCTGCTAAGTATGCCTGCTTCATGTAGAAAGGTTTCATCTGCTTGGGTCTTAGCGTCTTCAGCAGCAAAGCAACAACTTCTGCTGCCCAAGGGTCTGTTCTACCTGCAGCTATAGCAAGATGCTCTGGAGCTACAGGGGAGTCGCGGCTCACATGGACCCCTGCAACTATGTATGACAGCATTTCCTGCAGGCACGCTGCGTTGCCTCGACGTACAACAAAGCTCAGCAGCTGCTTCTTGAAAGGCCGCTGCATGCAGCGCACTTGCTGCAGGAGTGACCGCAGCAGGTCTGCTTGTCCTGCTGATACTGCTGCGTAGAACATGAGCCGCAGCTGCTCAATGTATGTCGAGAACTCACTGGCAATCAGCGGGGCATAAGGGTAGAGCATGCGTCTGAACTTTTGCTCTCGTTGCCATGAAATCACCTCATCAATCAGCCTGCGGTTGCCAGCTTTTGCTGCATATGCCAGCAGCAACGGCCCTGAGGCTGGACACAGCTGCAGCAGTGCACGTACTCCTGCACCCTTTCGCAACCACTGCTTGGCTGCTCTGAGAGTAGATGGCAGTGGTGCGCAAACAGGGAAAGCTATATGGATTCCCTCGTATGCTGCGCCGGCGCGGAAAATCTTCTGGCATGCATCTTGACCTACAGGGCGATCTGCATCATCACCTGCTGCTGATGTGGACGCTGTTTGCTGTGCAACCCTGTGCAACCATGGGTGCTGCTGTAGTTGCTGGTCGTGAGATTGCTGCATGTGTCGGCTGCAACACTCCAAAAGGAATTCTGCAAGCTTCTGTGATGTCGCTCCCTGCATCCTGCGCCATGTGACTGCTGCATACTGCCATGGCCTGCAAAGGACGAAAGTGTAGCATGCTGGTTATACTGTGATGGATGTCGTTGCTACAAGTTTGATGGTAGATTGTCATCATGTATCGCCCAGTAGACTGACACTTCTCCAAATACGCTCAAAAATCTGCTCATAGTCATGGATTTGTCTACAGTCTGAGTGGGGCGACAGGTCAACCATTGCCGCGGGCTATCCGGAGCAGCTTGCTCTTTGGTCAACAGTGCAATCAAGGTCACCTGAAGGGCGCTAGGACACCATGCCAGCGTTGAAACCACACGGAGCTGAAGGCAGCATCCAGAGTTACTGCTTCATACGCTGCTTTGCATGTCAACGCTACTGCGCCAGGGTCTTCACAGCACAGAGCAATTCTCCTGAGTATAGCAGCATCAAATGTCACCGTGCGATGCAGTGGCATTGCGCTTGAGCAGTCAACTGCATCGCATCCGGTGGTGATGTCGCGGTGCGATAACACATAATCCTGGGTGAAGCAGGACATCACTGGACTTGACACACAAACAACGGTTGTTGGTGTTATTATCACCAATTGCTTGCTAACCTGCCAATGAAGCTTAAGTGGGAGACAGCAGAACACCACACAGCGCACGTGTTAACATGCCTGTATTGCTGAGCTTGTTTCGCGCTTTATCACTCCAACATATCAGCGAGTCAGCGTTTTCCTGGTCAGCCTAATAATTGCGTTGCGGTGTGAACAGAACTGAAGACACATCCTTGCAGTACCGATGTAGCAAGTATCATGCAGAACTGTCTCTATATATGCAAAGCTTTGTCAGGTTATACACGTTGGTATGTATCAGCCTGTTCCGGGGCGGTCGACAGGCAGTGAGCTGAGCCAGCATGCAAGCTTTTGAAGGAGTACTGCCCAACATTGATCTTGGTGGATGCACACGCGATCAGTTGAAAGAGGCTTTCACTGACAGGTATACGAGTTGTCCAAGGATGCATGGTCCTCGCTGAGACCCCTGCTTGAAGTACGCCTTCCTGCTGTCCCTGGGATATAACCAGGCTGCCAGGCTGCGCGGACATGGCAGCATGCGCACATCTATGAGTGCTGACCTTGACAAAATAGCTTCTGAATGTTATTGTCGATGGATTCACAGCAGCAAACACGTGCATGCAGCGTCCTCTTCGCATCTGAGCACTTCCTGGTCCTGTGCTTCTGCATGCATCCTTGAATTGCTGGCACAGATTCTTTCCATGTCCCCAGTGCGAGGTCGGCGACTTCAGCAGCTCCCAAAGTCTTAGGCAGCAGCTTACGCCCGAGCGATTAGCATGCATCGAGCAGGGGACGACTGCATGGCAGTATGCCCGCAGCAGACACATCACCGGCAGCAGACTAGGAGATTTACTGGGGTTCAACCTCCCGCAGCCAAACAGGGTTCTAGTGCAGCATCACGTGTATCATCTCGTAGCTGACAGGCGCCAGGCACAGCAGCAGCTGACAGCTGTTGTAGCTGCACTACGATATGGCGGGTCAGCAGCAGCTAGCCAGTCAACAGCATTGAGTGCATATGGCACCTTGTGCTGTGCTTGGGGTTGCAAGTAAGCTGAATGATTCTCCATCGACCTCTGAGTGTGTCAGCAGTAGGCTATTAAGATAGTCCTGTTCACAGCAAGCATGTTCCATGCTGTGCCGCATACTGTGTTTTCTGGGCACTCCTGTCCCTACTGTCCAGCATACCCATAGAAGCCATAGCAGATTTGTGGGTGCTTAAGCTGAGATAGTGTCCTTGTTCTAAGTTCACAGAGATTCACATTACACATTGTCTAATGATGATTAATGTGTTTGTTGGATACCCACTGCACTGCAGACATGAAGCAGCCGCCCTGCACACCTCACTACACTACACCCCTCCAGACTCGTTACTTTTTGACTCTGGTTTCGTCACTCTAAACCCCGACACAATAACACATCATCCTCAGATGTATCAAGTCGTCTTCACACCCACTGCACAGGACGCTCAGTTGTTTGGTACATTGGGTCCCCTGGATTCTCAACAAGTAGTGGAAACCTTGAAGTTGGGTTGCTCGTTGGATGGTTTGCTGGCAGTACCAACAGTGACAAGAAACACAACAGCAGCAGAAACAGCAGCAGGTGATGGAAGCTGTGCAGTGCAGCATCAGCAGCAGCACTTTGATGAGAGCAGTATCAGACGAGCCCCTCCTTACACCTGGTTGACAGAAGCTGGGTATCAGGTCAGCGTCCAGCTCAGACTGCTGCGCATACAGCAATCATAAGCGAATTTACATGTTATTGACCTTGACTACAAGTCATATTATCAGCCACAAATGCCCTGATGCAGTGGTTGCTGCTGTCTAACATACATACATACATTAGTATTCACAACTCACACAATTCCCTGACTTGCAGTTAATATGTTGTTGCAGTTATCTGTCGTGGAGGTGAAGTGCCCAGCCCCCTTCTACCCCTCAAACAACCAGCCCTGTATGTTTGGTATCAGAGGAGCAGCCAGCTGTCAACCCTACAAGTGTATGAAAGCACACTACTACTGTCAAGCACAGCTCAGTATGCTGGTCACAGGTGGGATAGTTAGTATATGGTCAAGTTCTCAGCTGCCAGCAACAGCAGCAATGTTGTCGACAACAGGTCACAATGCTCTTTACTCTGGAACGCCATATTCTCTAGACCTGGTAATCACCATAGTTATCATATGCATCATGACAAGTATAGCTTGTTGATCAACATGTGTACATGTGTTGTGTTGTGTGCAGGTGTTGAGAGTTGCATGTTTGTAGTTTGGACTCGTGCACGTAGCTGGCTGTTGCGTGTACCTGTCAACAAGCCCTGGCTGCATGCCTGCTTGCATCTGTTGATGATACTACACAAGAGGTATGTGCAACCTGTTGGTCAAGAGATGGACGCACAGCAGCAGGGACATGAAGCAGAGAGTGCAGCATCAGCAGCAGTATGGAGGGAAAGCAGTAATGCACACGGTGATGCCCTTCCAGGGAATCTGTTCTGGTATGATTCTGATCCTGCTGTAAGGCAGCTGTACAGACAGTTCATACTACAAACAGCTCGTCTAGCAGCAGCAATGCGCAGTGATGTTCTGCCGGACCCGTACGCCATACCAATGCACATCAAGAGCAGCAACGGCCAAGCGGCTGCTGCAGCGGCTGCCAAGATGCTGGCAGCCTCATCACCACCTGCTGATTGGCTCAGCAGTCATCATCCGAGTAGATGTCCTGCTGCAGCGCAACCTGTTGCTGCAGCAGCTGCTGGTACTTCTGGTGGTGGTGATGGATATAGTGATATGTTCTGGGTTTATGACAGTGGTCTAGGCACCCACTCATGTCTGGTGAAGAGTGTGAACCCTCATTGGAGCAAGCAGCAGCCACTGCAGAGAGGAAGCTGGTGAGTTATCTACAGTAGACTATAACAGCATTACAGAAGCTGTAAAGACATAGAGGTTCAACACGGCAATAACTATGATCGCATACCCCACTATCTTGCTGCTGCGCTGTCTTGTCAGCACTACATCACTCAGCATCAGTAAGGCGCAGTCCAACAACTAGCAATGCAAATGCACGTGCTGTTTTGCAGGTTTCTTGATCGCTGTGATCCTGATCGCCCCAGATCTACCATGATAGATCAACCAACTCAGCCTGATCATCATTGTGATTCTGATCAGCTTGAAGATCATGATTGTGATCTCCCTGTTGATCATCATGATCTTTATCATTATCGTCCTGATGATCACGATGATCTGCGTCAGGCCTGGCTTGATCATCCACTTCTGGATCATGTGACCACACAGCCTGAGGGGATGCTGCTGCTGCTGCAGCTCATACAGCAGGGGCACACAGCACCACAGCTGGAACCCGCTGCTGGTGGTGGTGGTGGTCGTGGTGGTGGAGCATTGTCTCCAGGACCTGTGCTGCTGGCAATGCTTCTCAAGATGGGTGAGTTGTTGTTGTTGGTGGTTAGTTGTTAATCGTTAGCAGTATTACCAGTACTCACAATTGGCACCTCTAAAAGCAGAGATGATTGATGTGCATCATCGATCAATCAAGTTTGCTATCATTTGTTGTTGGACGGCACAAATGATCAAAGCTGGTGGTGTGTTTATCTTGAGACAGAGCATCTTGTTGGAAGCAAAGTGTT
This sequence comes from Scenedesmus sp. KT-U, assembly GCA_029853055.1. Lineage (NCBI taxonomy): Eukaryota > Viridiplantae > Chlorophyta > Chlorophyceae > Sphaeropleales > Scenedesmaceae > Scenedesmus > Scenedesmus sp. KT-U. Next base: position 629 of record JARWLF010001299.1, on the reverse strand, counting down.
GCAAACATGTAGTGCTTGTACCATCAGTTTGATCGTTTGCTATGTTCAGCTGGCTTGATGTTGTGCATTATTATTACCATGGCAATAAAACCGGCTTCAAACATTGGTGTTCGCTTGTTTTGTCATGCTTTTCTGCTGCAGAGCAATGCACTGGTATCTCATTGGCCTCATTCTGGCAGCAGCTGCCACACAGTGCACAGCTGTTAGTGCAGGACATGAGATCAGCACTCAGCAGACTCACAGCCATCAGCACCACTACAACTACTGCTGCAAGCGCACTAGGCTCACTGCAAGATGATAGTCCTATACGACAGTATCAGAGGCTTGCTCAGCAGGCTGGGGGCCCTACAGCAGGTTTTGATTACAATGCTGCAGCAGCAAGTGACTCAACAGCAGAAGACTTCTCAGTGGATGGCGACACATGCAATGTAGCTGATGCTAGCAGCAGTGGTTTCTGTTTCTCTGGGCCTGCTGCTAGCCTGCTTGCTGCGGGTGGCCCTGGTGGCGCTGGTGATAGAGGCAAGGACAGTCTGGGGGCCTTGTGGGCTACTAGAAGACATTGTACTACAGCAGCACCACCAACAGCAGCCGCAGCAGCAGCAAGAGAATCAGGAGGAGGGGCTGTTCAT
>JARWLF010001298.1:0-10708 GCA_029853055.1 Scenedesmus sp. KT-U | reverse complement strand
TCCACAGTCAAGGCCAATCGCCCAACAATGGCAATCAACAAAGAACCCTGTCAGCAGACTATCCTTCCACCATTTGCTGCTGAGCCTTTATGCAAGCCCAGAAGGCTGACATCGCTGATGTCCCTGCCTTTTCAAACCCATACAATGACTTCAGCCTGCTGAGGCCTGTCAGAAACTGCAGGCCGCGCTCAGCATCCAATTTGGCAAAGCGCTCAGTATTCAGACATTCCAACATTGTGAGCCTCCCAATCACAGGGAGAGCTGACATAACCACACGCCTGCCTTGTTCATCATGTCCACTGTCCACGTAGACAGACAGGGCTCGCAACTGAGTCAATGACAGGGCCAATAAGCACAATGTCGCTGAATCCAAGGAAGGACCAGAGCCGCAATACGCCAAGTCCAGCTTCGTGAGTGTCGTCAACACAGACAGATGTTGTGCATCCTGCACTGCAAAGTTCTGAGACTCACCAATGCACAACTCAAGGCTTCTCAGCCTTGTGAGACCCCTCAAATGCTCACAAACTGCAATCACAGGGTCATCATCGCCACCTGCCAGGATCTCCGCTATGCTGATCCTCAGCTCCGTGAGCATGGTAGCATCAGCTACATAGGGGATCAACTGCTGGAAGTCTGCTGCTATGGCTTCATCAGTCACGATACACAAATCTTGAAGGGGTAGTCTGTGCCAGCAAGCAGCTAGGTTCAGTGTGTAATCATTAACCTTACTCAATGCATTTGAAAGATGTCTAAGCTTGGGGAGCTGCTCAATCGCTGTGGCATATACTGTGAGGTTGCTGCTGCTCAAGCCCACATCACCGAGTCTGATGGATGTCACCCTGTGTAAGCTTGCCAGACCCTGCAGGCCGCCTGATGGCAACCGCGCCTCTAGATCCAAGCTGACCAGGTTGTGTGGCAAAGATGACCCTGCTGCTAGACGCCCTGCTTCAAGCCTCAACAGCCGCAAACATGTCAAGTGCTGCAAGTCAACCAATGTACCAGGTACAGCAGCACTGGCATGGAGGCAGTCTTGGTACTCCAGCCTCAGCTCCTTAAGCTGAGTAGGCAACAGCCTCATGTTCCCCGTGATCGGAGAGAGGTTGTACAGTTCTAGGCCTGCCAGCCGGCTGAGTCTGCCAATTTGCTGTAAGCAGCTGTCTGTGGCTTCTGCCCCATGTGAGTCCAGATGGAGTTGCAGAAAGTGCAAGCGGGACAGCTGGCCAAGCGCTGACAGTGCACTGCAGCTGGTCTTCCTTAAAAGTAGATGCGTGAGAGTCAACGCTGGCAGTGCTGCAAGCAACCCTGCTGTAGCTGGTATGTCGCTGCTGTAGGAGCACAAGCGCAGAGCAGTGCCTGATGCAGAGGCAGCTGAAGCTGCAGCCTGCATGCTGATTTCGAGGATCTGCTGAGTTGCTAACAGCAGATCGTCCCTGCAAGCTTGACGAGAAGCACTGTAGGTGCTAGCTACATAGTAGCTCCCATCATCAATCTGAAGGGTGCGTATCAGCCAGAAGTGCTTGATGAGCCATCCTGCAAAGCTGCCAAATGTGCTCACTTTGCCTTGCACCGCACATTTCTGGAATTTGACGTCTGTCAGGCTAGCTGCTGACTCGTGCACAGCTGCCCTCCATGCCTTGCATACTTGCAGCAGTGTGCATATGATGCGCTGATCTACTGCTACTGCTGGATGCTGCAGGGCCACTGCCAGAGCTTGTAGGGACATTGCCTGCACGTCAAGGCAAGGAAGCTCTTATTGCCATCAAGCTTTGTTATCAAGTCTCACTTCTCTTTCTAGTGCCTTCCTCCTTGCTATCTCAACACTATTCCTGACAGCAACTCCTGCAGCAGGTGTCCCTGTGGGACGATGACAACTGCTTGTAGCTATGTGATGCCCGCTGCCTGCGTGCACTCACCTGAAACTGACCGTCATATGTGCTTGTCATGCTTCGGGAGCTGCTTATTGGCGTGCGAGGCCGATTACAGGGGCTTGTTCTGCATGAACTTGTGATGTGTTCGCGTATTTAGCGAATCTCCTTGCCAGTCAAATGTGCATCTTCAGCTTGCAACCATTTTGACCTGGTTTGCTCTCGTTCACTTTGACGGGCAGCTAGCAGAGCGAACGGCGCTCAATCCCCTACAGCACCTTCTGTGCTGTCACAGTGTGGCAGGGCAGTTCGAGCGGCAAACAAAGCCTATGACTATTCAACAGTGTAATATACGAAGCAGATATGCACAGCAGGAACACCAGGTGCTAGCCTCTGCATTCCTGATGAAGCGCAGCAGCCCTGTTGGTCAGCTGAACGTTATTTGTTTGCAGTTCAAATGAAGTGACAGCAACTCTTCTAAGAAAGACTGGGTGAGGAACAACAGCCGAGATCCAGCATCTAGACGACATATTTGAGCCGACCCACGTGGCGTACATGCTCTAGGCTAGAGTGTGCGTGCTGCGTGGGTGTACTGGCAGCCTTGCATCAGACATCGTGGCACTTGAACTTCAGCACACTGTCGATCAAAGTCAATAATGCGGGACAGTGTCTTTGCAAAGGCAAGTGGTTGGTAGAACCCAGAGGGTACTGCAGGTCAGGGCCTTTTCAGACATCTGCCCTTGTTCAGCCACTCAGTGTTGGCAACAACCAACGTCACACTGCTGGCTATGCGGATGCCTATTTAATATACCCCACCATGGTTGTTGTCCCTGTCACATTATTAGTGGTCATGTGTTGATCAGTCCTTCCACTTGTTGTTGGTCAGCCTGAAAATCTGAGATGTCTGAGCAGTGAGTATTGTCATTAAAACCTCTCAAAGGTTGGCTCTCTCTGAGAGAGAGGTATGGCTACCTTTTGCCTGCTCCCCAGGGGGCATTCACCTAAGGGCCGGAAGGCCGGAGCGGGTTGCTCTTCTTCTTCAGTACATGGTGCCACACAATGCAGAGCCAAACTTTCTTTCACACAATGCAGAACCACGAGCTGGTGGGCAAACCAACTTTGATAGCTTCAATATACTGTTATATGTATGTTCCCGAAGCGGGTTTACTTTCAACTTCTACATATATGTATGTCGTCCATGCTGCACAGTGTTGCTGTTGTCCACCCAACATGTATCAAACTCATTGACCGCGAGGCTCGCGGTGTGAAAGAAAGTTGGGGCTCGTAAAGATAGCGGCACAGCAGCTTGCACACAACTAGGACAACACACATGACATGACATACTAGGCATGCAGCAGTGGCTGCTGCCTACTGCAAACAACACAAGCACCTGCAATCCTGTACTCAATGCACAACAGCATGTCATGGTGTCCGCTTTCGCTTTACTGACTGCCAATGATGTTGTCTGCCAGATGACAAGTGCCCCAGCTGTCAGATTCTTGGTCACTACCATGCAAAACATCCTACAGCAACTGGCGACAGTACAGCCACAATCAACCTGCACAGCTCAAGCATAACTGCCAACAGCCAACAACATGGTTGCAACCTGCTATGGCCCTGCTCATCCCTACGTCAGTCCTTGCTGTATTGCTACAGTGTCCCAGAAGGATTCAAGTGCCTCATGCCCTGCTTGATCAAACCCTGTCAGTGTCCGCAACCTGCTAAGACCCGTCAGCAACTTCAAACCCCGACGAGCATCCTCTCGAGATAACTCCTCCAGATGCAAACTCTCTAGTGTGGTGAGCTGCCCGATGGCAGGAAATGCAGAGGTGCCCAGACATCGCTCATCAGGTCCGCTGTCCAAGTTTATGGCCAGCACCTTCAAACGAGTCAAAATCAGAGCCAACAGGGACTGTGTCGTTGCATCCACAGGAGGACCACAACCTGCGCAAGCGAGGTCCAACTCCGTGAGTGCAGTCAATGCTGACAAGTGTTGAGCATCTTCAGATGTGAAATTGCTAGCAGACCCCATGCTCAAGTAGAGCTTCTGAAGGTTGCTCAACCCCTTGAGATTCTCAAAGACAGCAAGCCTTGGCTCCTCAGGTGCTGGATCGATGTCAACGTTGATGCTGAGCTCAGTGAGCTTGGTTGCTGTAGACATATGCTGCATTAGTTGCTGCACTTCAGCTGGCAACACATAGATGGCTGGGATAGCCAGGTACATGAGAGGCAGGTTCTGCCATGCAGCCGCGATCTGCACTAATGTATCTCCTGCTGTATTATCACTCAAGTCTAATCTGAAGTCCTCAAGCTGTGGAAGCTGCTCAAGTGCTCTGAGGTGGCCACTCTCAACTCTGAAATGTTCAAAAACAACCCCGGTCAACTGCTGCAGGCTGGAGAGCCCCACCAAACCATCTGCCGGCCACTCAGCGGAAATGTATAATGACTGCAGGTTTGGCGGTAATGTTGAACCGGCTGCCAAGAGCCCCCCTGTAAGCTGCAGTTTCTGCAAAGCTGTCAGGTGCTGCAATTTGATGCAAGCACCAACCCCAGCCTGCGGAGCCTGCTGGTAGCTGAGCTGCAGATGCTGCAGCTGTGCAGGCAGCAACTGTGTGTCAGCAGTAGTTGCGACTTCATCAAGTTGCAACCTTCTCAGCTGCTGCAGTTTGCCAAGCTCATGAAGACAGCTGTCTGTTGCCCCTACTCGCACTCTGGCCATGTCCAGGCACAGGTGGCGCAAGCTGGACAGGCTACTGAGGCAGGAAAACCAGTTGCTGCTGTCCGTGCTCACATCCAAGTATGTCAGGGTCGCTGCTGGCAGTGCTGCAAGGAACCCCGCTGTGGGTGGTATTGTGCTCTTGTATGAGCGCAAGCGCGGAGGCGCAGCTGAGGTTGCTGCCTGCATGCCAAGGTTCAAGAGCTGCCTTGCAATCTGCACTTCAGCTGAGAGCTTTCCCTGCCTGTTGCTATCATAAGGGCCTGAGATATCCAGACTGCAGATGAGACCTCGATGCCTAGCCAACCATCCCGTGAAACTGCTTAACTTGACCAAATCGGTTGTGGAGTACACAGATAAACTTATAGCTGTCAAGCCTGCTGCCGATCTCTGTACAAGTGCTCTCCATGCCTTGCAGACTTGCAACATCCTGCATATGTTGCGCTGATCTTCTGCTACTGCTGGGTGTTGCAAAGCCACTGCCAAGGCTTGCATGCCAAGGCCCTGCAATGCAACAGCGGACAGTTGTGAGCAAGCACTGTTTGTCATGGCAACAGGCAAAGGTGCCTTCTGCTTTGTGTTCCCTGCCACCTAGGACTCTACTGCTGAATGACACAGCTGCTGCTTCCAGAGAAGCTGAATCCCAGTGTTGAGTAGTTGCCTGCAGCCATATCTTGATCATAAGTACAACTGAAGGATACTGGTATGATAATCTAATAACAGGAGTCTTGCTTAGCGGCTGGAACACCCACACAGCTGCGATGCACCTCGCTCTGCTTACCATCTGCTGTACCGCTATTGTGCTTGTCATGAGACCACAACAGGTTGATCCAGATCAACTGCTACCCTGTCACCTTGGGTCATGCGCGTTGCACCATAATAGCAAAGGGACTCATCAATCAGTACCTGCTGCACCAGAGACCTGTGGTCAACTGGACTACGCAGCCAAGCAGCGGGCCTCTGATGCTGTGCCAGCTGGGTTTCAAGTCGGATTCTGGCAGCCCGCAGCTGGCGATACTTTCAAAGACAGCACACGCTCTATATGCAAACAACTTGTGTCATATACCTTTGGCTCCTTGCACTGCGGAACACGGACAAGTAGCTTCAACTACTGTGTCCGCTTATCTTGTGCAGCAGTTCATCCCCACGGACTGAGTTGAATTGTATGATTATTGGTAGCTTATGGCTGTTGATATGAGCATCGTCCTTGTCAGATTGAAGACCACCGGTTGCTGTCACAAAGTTTCGTACACCGACGGTCCCGTTGGGACCAACATTCTGGCTTACTTCACAGTGCACTTGTGAGATACGCTCAACGTCTGAAGGGTTGTGACAATAAACTTGATCCGTTGTGGCGGCTAGCAGCTCTGACACTTTGCTCATGCAAGGAGTCACAGCCATGCCTCCCCTTTGAAGGTACACCCATACAAAATCACAGGTGTGCCCAAACTACCCTGTGAGGATTGACACCCAGAGATGTCTGGGCAGCAAGCTGATGCCTCACGAAGACAAAGACTATAAGCACGCTGGTTCATTGAATCAGCCACAAAAGGCAGCAGAACACAAGATAGACCAGTATAAGGAAACCGAGAGAGTGCTGACTTCGATTGGAGACCCCTTGAGCAACATGCAGCTGCGCATCAAGCGACATCATATACACAGATGTGCCTCAACTAATAGCATGCAGATGTGGAAAATCAGAGTTGACATGCAAGCAAGCAGCACAGCTGTGGCAACTGTATAAGCAACATTCGAGCACACTCCACATGCGACATACAAGTATGATGAGATGTGGTAAAGACATGAGGGCGGCAAAGCAAACATAATTCAACCGTCAGTAAATCAACTCCTTAGTATCCATAGCGAATGCATGCTTCAGCTACATGCGATGTCATGGCAATGCCAACTGTGATGTTCATTATGAAGTTTCCTGCAGCTGTTCGCTTTGTGTGTTCAGAAATGCTTCCAATACTTCATCGCTTGCAATCCCAAAACTTCCCCAGTCATCCAGATCACTCAAAGCCGTTAGGAACTGGAAGCCTCGATCAGCTTCTTCCTGGGATAGTTCCTCAATCCTCAATGTGGTGAGTGCGGTGAGCTTCCCTATGGCTGAGAGTGCAGGAATGCTGCTTCGCCTGCTGTCAAACAATTGGGTGTCGCTGTGTACATCTAGATGCTTCAAGGCTGTCAGCGACAAAGCCAGCAAGCACAGCGTATCTGAGTCCAGATACGGACCTGACCCTTTATGACACAGCTGCAACCTCGTGAGCGTGATTAGCGCAGATAGGTGCTGTGTATCCTGCGCTGCAAAGGTATGAGGCAAATCAATTGCCAGACTCAGACATTTGATGTTCTTCAAAGCCTTCAGATGCTCGCATATCGCAAGCTGGGGCGACTGCATGCCATCAGCTGCAATTGCATCTACGTTGATGGAAAGCTCACGGATCTTGGTGGCTCTGGCCACATGCTGCATCAACTGCGCCATCTCATCTGCTGTCACCCGCTGAGCTGTAAACTGCAAACTGACCAGAGGCAGTTTACGCCAAACAGCTGCGTCTTCCAGTAACCTGGTACTATTCGACACAACCATTGACAGTTCCTGCAGTTTGGGAAGCTGCTCTAGCAATCTGAGATGCTCCATGCCAATACTCTGATTCCTCAGCATGACTGAGGTCACCTGCTGCAAGCTGGCAAAGCCTGCCAAACTGTCTGCTGTCCAGAGTGCATCCAACTCCAACGAGTGCAGGTTTGAAGGCAGTGCTGACCCTGCTGCTAACTCCGCTGCTCTCAGCTTCAGCTGCTGTAGGCATTCCAAATGCTGCAAGCTTACTAGTCTTATATCTTCAGGCTTACTGTCTTTGGAGACACTGTAAGGGATTATGTACAAGATCTCCAGGTGCTGCAGCTGTGTAGGCAACAGCTGCATGTCGCCGTTTGCTGTCAGCCTGCACAGTTCAAGCTGTGTAAGCTGCTGCAGTTTGCCGATCTGACTCAAACATCTATCTGTCATCTCTTCTGTGATACCAGGCAGTCTCACATGCAACCGCTGCAGATGCGACAGACTGCTAAGACTAGAAAACCAGTTGGTGTTGTCTACCTGCCACAAGGTAAGACTCGTCAGGGTCATGGCTGGTAGTGTTGCAAGCATTTCTGCAGTAGGTGGTAGTGAACATGTGAACGAGCGCAGCCGTAGAGGAGCACCTGGCCTAGAGGCCGCTAACTGCAAGGACAACTCCAGCAGCTGCTGTACTATCTCTATCAAGGCTTCTGAATCCGCAGGATCGGTGATATCTGATGAAACATGTGGATCAAGTGTCACTGAGCCAACAAGCCCCGGGTACTTGGCCACCCACTTGGCAAGTTGGGCAATTTCACTGAGCTGCTGGACTCCGAAAGGCTGGTAGTAGTCTACGTTGGTCAGGCTTGCTGTTGACTGCTGTACAACTGCCCGCCATGACTTGCACACCTGCAGGAGTGTGCAGATGTAGTCTTGAATTTCTGCTAGTGCTGGATGCTGCAGGGCAATCCTCAAGGCTTGCAGGCAATTATCCTGCAGGAAGCAACATTGCAGAAGCCGGAGTGGGGATCTGGCTGCAGGTCGCTTCCTTATCATAGAAACTAGTTTAGTTAGTTACTGGCTGTGCTTGTGTATGTGTGCTGGTACAGAAGTGTTTCACCCGCACTGCTACTGCTGCACTGACAAAGATCCTTTGCTCTTACACAGGGACTGCATGACGCTTCGACAGCTGACAAGCTGTCCGACCTTACTGATTCTATCACAGAGTGTTGTTTACGCTGCAAAGGCTGTGCCATGCTGACTATGGCTGATGCTGTTGGAGGAAGCCTGCTGTGCTGGGGAAGAGTTGCAGTGTGGCTGTATCGCGAGCCTTGCAGGAGCTTTGCGCACCTGTTGCTGCTCAATTTTCAGACACTCCATGTTTGATCAGCCTGTGGGGAGTGAAGAACGGCAGAGGCAGCCTTGTCCAAGGCAAGCTGAAGAGCGATGGACTCCGCTCTGCCTACGGTCGAAGAGACCAGCTAACCCTCAACCGCGCAGACATTGTGACAATTTTAGCGAGACAGTTTCGTCGGAGGTTCGCCACGATGACTCCCACTCAGTGCAGATACCAATGGTAGTATGGGCACCAATGAGGAGCAGCAGGAGCTGGTTAACAGTAGGGCATCAAGTCGCTGTGCACAAACGGCAAACAGCTGGATCAGATATGCTGATAACACTAGAATGAGCTTGCGCATGCTTAACAGTCTAGTAGACAACCCATCCACCAAACTGCTCTGGGGTTTTGTCATCACTGGCAAGCCAAGTTGACAACTGTCGTGAAATATCGCTGTTGTACGGTAGCCTTCTGCACATGAAACGCTCAAAGCCAGCTGCAATTCGTGCAGTAGTGCTTTGTCATCACCCGTCAACTCAGCAGCCTGTCATAACAGCTGACACATGTCAACTGCTTGCAACATATATGCTGCGTATTCAGTTGCACTGACAGCCATGCACTGTGCATTGATTATCATGTTTCCTGCTTGATACTGAGCAACATTGGTACACAACATGACACACACCCCAGACAGTCAATCATGCACCACTGACAGGCAATCTCTGTCATAAGCAACACCTGTATCAACTGCAGCAGCTCTTGATAACCCAACACGCCATTGTCAGCGATGATCAGACGGCAGGACTCGTGAAAATACCAGCGACCTTCGCCGAACAGTGTGGCACAGTGTGGCAGCCTGCCAGATGCAGCCGGGGGGCAACTCAACTGGTACAGGGACCAATGAACACAGAAACGGTGTTGCAGTATTTTCTTAAGCATCCTACTCTGTTCTGACTAGCAGTCATCGTGTCAGTGGTGGCATGTACCACGTGGAGAAGACATGGAGGCCATACGAGCGGCGCTTGTGGCTGCTGCAGAGCATCCACGATATTCCTTGGCGACCCAAGAAGCTGAAGCTGGTAAGCCACCATAGCTTTCAGGACCGTCCTGTCATGAATGTGTCAAAATTACATGGTTGAGTTGTGAAACAAGAATCTGGCTCGTGCAGCAAGTTGGATGCAATAACAACATGACAGCATGTTTGTAAGAACATATTGGATGCCATGACAACATGACAGCATGGTTGTAACAACAAGCAGCAGTGGTCCAGGACAGTCTATGTAGCTACCCATACACTGAGATGACTCCACTGTTGCAGCATCATCAGAACACAAAGGGCTACATACAACAAACAACTGAAGGGATGTGCACGTCTGCTAGATGGTGCAGTAGCACTAGCCGCCCTGCCAATCTGCTGTTGTGACAATGCAGGCTTTCTGAAAAGACAACAATGGGCCCGAAAGCTACCTGCACGATCAACATCATCATCAGCATCACAGCAGGGGCACTCTAAAGATCCGATGTAACGCACAGCAAACCGTCAACAAACCAACCAAAAGCCAGTTCGCGCAGCCAAACCATAATGGCCACCATCCTATGGAAGAATGCAACTCAGCACCACCATGCTTAGGAAGGTGACAACCCTTGCTGCTGTGCTCGTACAGTGTCCCAAAAGGCATCCAACGCTTGCCCTGCCGCATCAAAGCCAATCAGAGAAGAGTCAACCTGCTGAGACCTGTCAACAACTCCAACCCCCGGCGAGCATCCTCTGAGCTGAAATCTTCCAGATGCAAGCTCTGTAGTGTGGTGAGCTGCCCAATGGCAGGGAGTGCAGCAGTGCCCACACGATGATCATCAGGACTGCTGTCAACATTGACGGCTAGCACCTTCAAACAAGGTAACTTCAAAGCCAACAGAGATAGTGTTGTTGCATCCACACAAGGACCACTACCGTTGTAACCCACTTCCAGATACGTGAGTGTGGTCAATACGGACAGATGCTGGGCATCTTTCGATGCAAAGTGGCTAGCATGCCCCATGCTTAGATGAAGTTTTTGAAGGTTGCTCAAACCCCTGAGATCTTGAAACACTTCCAGCTCTGGGTCCTCAGGGCCTGCTGCAGAGAAATAAAGATTGATGCTGAGCTCAGTGAGCTTGGTTGCTGTAGACATATGCTGCATTAGTCGCTGCACGTTAGCTGACGATATTGACATGGGGTGAATTCGCAGATTTTG
>JARWLF010001297.1:0-10708 GCA_029853055.1 Scenedesmus sp. KT-U | reverse complement strand
TGGTTATTCGGCAACACCACCACTGCAGCTCCTCTGAGAACATAAGCAAGACATGTGATATGGTGATATGTGAAGATGCTACTCGTTGTTATTGACACACAGCTATGCACCTGTAGAGCGATCTGCACAACAATGTTTAAACAACCTAGCAACAGCTCATACAACCACTGTGGTTGCATTGTGGCAATGCCAGCCAACGAGCCAGCCAGCAAGCCGTGTATCACACACAAAGCAGCATCCCCTGATACTGGATGTGCACCTGTTCTGGACAACTGCCCAACAGAGAATCATGCAATACATGCAGCAGCAGATATGAACAAGAGTCACCAGGCTGAGTAGTACACTGTCTACTGCTGCATGGTTATTCAGAATTCGAGAGAATTTGCCTGTGAAAAGAACATAACACAGGCATTGCACTCATGTCAACCATTAGTGACATGTGTTATGACCACCAAGCAACCTATGTTGAACCTGAGCACGCACAGACTCATGATGATACCATGTACTCCGGCACAGAAGAGTGATAAGGGTGTGCACTGCTGGACCGAAGCAGTGCACAGGAAACAGTACTGCTAGTAGAATCAGAATCTGTACACAGCAGTGCTTTTATGAGATACCTATACAACTATTCAAACCCGCTGTAGAAAAGAACGCCCCCCCCCCACTTTGCCTTGAAGGATGTCCAACTTGCTATGCAATACATATACAAAACACCCATGCTTGATTGCCCTGCACAAACATGTACTGTATATGAAGGATGCCAAGCTAAAGATGCTCGTCCCCAGACATCTATGTCCAGAAAACCCCCGTCCCAAAAACGCCCTTCAGTGTCTCAGACAGTGACAAGTCTAAGGCACTATGTTGATGCAGACTTGCAGGAAAGTACTACTAAGCAGGCATAGCATGTCTGTTCGTTTTCCAGTACTGGTGTTAGTACAATCATGCAGGCAGAGTGTAACGTAGGCAAGACAATCCTACTGGGCAAACACATGACACATGACAGTGTAGCACGGGCAACAACACATGCATGCGTGCAGTCAATATCCAAAAATGAAGCTAACAGCAAACACAGCAGAAGGAAATCATGTGCAGCTTTTCACACGCGCAAAGTTCCTTCATCAATGGTCGACAGAGTACCACTATGGTGTATGCTGCCAAGCCGCAATCGGCTTGCTTTCAAGTGCAGTATGCTGTGCCGTGTCTATCATCCATGTTAACTGCAAAGGCTGTGTGCAAACTCATGCGGCATGAGAATGCACCAGATCAACAGTACCTACGGTCAACAACTGAGACAAGCGCCAAAATCCTGCACATACTACATGAAGATGACCAGCACTCAAAACGCCCTGCATACAAACAGAAGCCTGCAAAAAGCCCTAGTTGAACAAAGCATATGCTGTTTACTCCAGGCAAGATGGCACAGTCTCTGAAAGGTTTGATGGAGTACTGTGATAAGACCTCAGTTATGGGGTTGTCAACCCCACTATGCTGCAGTGCCGATGACCCGATCAGCACATGAATCATGACATCATATCGACAAAAGGAGACAATCTGCTGCAGTACAACAACAGCTAGTCACTTGTGCAGTACAACAACACGAACTTGAGCCTGATCCAATACAGCGACATCAGGTTGATCCTGAGCAAGCAAACAGCAGCAAAGAACAACATGCATGTCAAGTGCAAGCTGCTGACATGCCAGCGAGTGACAGCGGTCAGCATGTCAGCAAAGTTTCACGCAGTGACTGATGTCATAGACACACCTCCGGCCAACAAGCATCTACATGTGCAGCTGCATATAGTAAAATGACTTCCAAAGTCACCATATTGAGGTGCAGTGTTGCCAAGAAGTCTTCCAGGCGGCTATGTGTAGATTTCACAACAAAAAACACAGCCAAGTCTAGTAAAAGCAGTCAAATGGTAGACTCCAAGACATGAGTCGAGCTCCAGTAAGTGATGTAACCACACTACTATTAGAGCATCTTATGCTGACCTTCATCCCAGTGGAAACCCCAATGCTGATTGTTGCCAGAGACAACTTCAGAGACAAACTGTCGATGAACATATACAGCAACCTCCAATATGATGAGCATCACCAGCATGCCCATCAGACGGTGATGGCATACCAAACCAGTATATTTGGTACCATTCCTGCAGTACATGGTTCAACCACCGAACAACTAGGCAAATGCTGGTGTGTGCTATGATAATTGAGGAGAGCAGACCGCAGACTGCACGGTTATGACGGCAACAAAAACATCCCTCTGCAGAGCATCCCAGCAGACTAAATGCAAACCTCTAACCCAGAAGCTTCCGCTGCTTACATGCATGCATAACACAAAGCAGAACTCTAACTCGTTCCCTCCACCCCAAGAGTAGACCCCAAACCCAAGCACCGCAAGTCATACAAGGCAAGCTGTGACAACAAGTACTGCTAGACAAACTTTTACCAAGATGATGTGCAGCAGTGAGCCAAGGCACCCATACAATAGTTAAAGCTCCACTTCCCTGCAATAGCCACCATGACTGTGGCATGCTGCACATCAATTTACAAGCAGTTTTACTACTGCTAGTCAACCCACGAGGCAGCACAGCAAGCAAGCCTCATCAATGCACAGAAAGGCGTGCTTTATTACTATTGGCAGCATGCAGTCCAAGGCTCTGGTACATGCAGCCTGCTAGAGTCCAGGACACTCATGCGATTGCAAAGCTGTCCTAGGGAGACGGCTTGCTTCCCCTCTTCGGGTTACGCTTCCTGCCCTTCTTGGTGCCTGGCACAGGTGCCGTCCTCTCTTGTGTTGTTGGGATAGTGACTACGGTTCCGCACTGGCCAGGATGCTTACCCTTGTAAGTGCCAGACTGATGCACCACCCAGACCACATCGTTGCAACTGTTACAACCGGCCTTTGCTGCATCTTCAACACCAATTGTGAAGGTCTGTTTGGTCCAGTCACCCTGTGACGTCGATGTAGTGGTTGGGAAGCTGTCTCCACAGGCCACTATGGTTTTGCCGTTTCTGTCTGTGTCCCCAAGTTTGCAGGGGGTGTTGAGCTTCAGACTATTTGCCCGAGTGCCACCAAATGCCGGAGGGGAACATGTTGTGACAGGCTTACAGCCCACATAGTAGTGCTGATCGTCCAGGACAGAAGCAGCAAAGTTGGTGATCTCAAAAGTTAAGCTAGTGGGCGCTCCACCACCAACTGCTGTGTTACACTTGAGATTGGCATAGCCCACCTCCCGCCCCTTTCTGCAGTCATCACCACCTCCAGCTATGAACTTGATTGGATTGGTGCCTATCTCGGAGTTCCTGATGTAGAAGCCCCACCTATATCCTTTATTGGTACAAGTTGTGCCAGAACCCTTAAAGCAAGTCCGCCTTTCACCACCAGTTGACACGATAGCAGCGTAGCTGGTGTCCTCGTTACAGCAATTGAGAGGGCCGAAGGACGCTGTGGACCTCTCTATGTAGGTGCAGCTGTTTTTGCTCAGGGTCAACTTCAGAGTGATTATGGGGCTTGAGCCAGCTGGATATGTAGCCGGGCTTGTTGCTGAGCATCTCACAGTGATCGTGCCCGACTTCTCCTCATCTTCGGTCACTGCGGTAAGCAGCACAAGACAAGTATCAGCAGGTTTGTGAGCTGCTTGTAATCAGCATGGCAGAAAGGTGCTGTCATGAAACAAGGTACTGTTCAAACATGAAGACAATCAGGCTCCGGCCACCATCACCAGTGCAAGTCATCAGGTAGTGACAAGTGTGCTACTTGTATACAGCAAATACTTCGGCTGCAGAAACAACTCAAGCAACGATCCACCACGTAGCGAAGAAGTGTGTCATCTTGCAAATTAGCAGCAGACAACCAGACACGCAACGAGACACGATCTTGGCGCACCTGACATTGAACTAGTTGCCACCTCATCAACCATGAAAGTACACGATGAGGTCACGTCTTGGCTGTTTATCTTGACTTTGGCAGAAAGTGACCCAGTGGCATCAGCATCACTGGTAATGCTATAGCTGAAGCTTGCCTCTAGAGCACTTGGTGATGCACATGTTGAAAGCGGAACACCTGTGCCCAGTACTATGGTAGGCTCTTCATCCACAGTTACATCTGCCGATTTCTCTACATCAACATCCTCACATAAAGAGTTGCCACCCAGAGTCCCTTCTATTTTTATTTCTTCTGGGATCGTAGCGCCAGCAGTCCAGGTACATGCGACGGTAACCTCCCTTTTGCCTACAGCAGCAGCAGCAGCAACAGCAGCGGCAGCGGCGTTGTGTGTCAAGCGTATAGTGCTGGTTGGCGCACAGTGAGTACCAACAGACAAAGTGCAGACATATACACCATTTGCTGTTGACACCAGCAGCAGCAGCATATGCATCGTGTTTCCAGCCCATGAGTGCACACAGCTTGCAAAGCCGCACGCAATGCAGAGGCAGTACCTGAGACTGTTTCACTTGCTTCTACCAACAGTGTACAACACAACTTGTAGGAGATGCATTGCAGTGACCACTATGGTGTTTGTACTAGGAGAAGACAAAGCGTTACACAGGCACATATGCAGAGATAGACTGTGCTCAACTGATAGCTGTAATTGCTGCTTACTTGAGTCAACAGTTGAAGCGCAGCCAGACGGAGTCAAAACTTCAAAGGTGGGGATCTCACTGCTATGCTTTGTGCTGTAAGTGAAGACAGCTGTTGCAGAGGTGGCATCTGGACATATCTCAGGGCTGGTCTTCACACTGATGTCGAGGTAGGGACCCAGCTGGACAGCTGCAGTGGCGTCCACAGCTTCCAGAGTATTGCCACAACTGTCCTTGGCAGTAACCTGCAACTTGACACCAACGAAGCCAACTACATCCTTGGGGAAGGTGCCGCCGACAGTTGTTGGGGTGCATGTCACGGTGAAGGTTTTGGCAGTTGAATCAAAGGTAGGACCTGTCAGCAAGGCAGGCAGAAGCAACATCAGACAGATGAGTTAGTCGAAGATTCATGTGTGAGGCAAATGCACATACTTCGGATTGGTTGCAACGGGCTTGGTGCAAAACTATGAATGACCTTGTATACTGTGCCTTTGTAGAGCCGTGGTGCACACAGACTTTTGCCGACATGTAAAAAATTTTGTACAAGGATTCAGCGAATAGAAGAATACAACAAGCCTCCAATGTTGCAACAGTAGCATGCTCGAAATAACACCAGCACCTCTGTACCCACTCAGACTGCACTGCTACCATAACAGTTCATCATACACTCATGCGTGCACTTGTAAGTGGCCAGCTAAAGTATCAGCTCTGGTGCGCTACCACAAGCTTGTTGTGCAAGGCAACAGTTTCTCAGGCTGCTGCATGACCCACCTTCGCACTCAACATCAGTAGCCTCATCACCAGCAGCGTTCTTGAGAGGTGTCACTACAAAGCTATTTCCATCTTCAGCCCAAGTGTTGTAGGCACCCAGTGCGACCTCATCTTCCAGTGTGAACTCAGCTTCGAACTCGTCCCCAGTGACACAGACCTCCCCTGGAGGGGTGAGCGTGAAGCCAGGTTTCTCGACCGTTACCTCTAGGAACTCAGTATTCGGACAGGTGCTGTCTGTTGACCCGCTGACAGTGAGTTTGACATCCACATCATCTGTGTAAGTGCCGCTGCAGGTGACCACAACAGTAAAGGGAGAATCTTGTTCTGCAGGAAGCAGACAGAAGCGAGCAGCAGTAGCACGGTCAGCGCACAAGTCGCTCCTGCAGTTACAGGCAGTGTTTGACAGAGACCTGGTAAAACTGTCACCCATAGTTGCGCAGCATGTCTACGCACACAGGTACTGCATGGCCTGGAAACATTCGACAGTTTTCTCAACAAAGTATCAAGCCAATGTGCATGCTGACACTGTGATCTACAAACCACCCAGCATACAGGCAACCATGGATCACCATCATGACGGCACACCTGTGCAACGATCAGGTGTGTGCTGCAACAGATTCCAGCTGAGTCTTACCTTCTATTGTGTACAGACAGGTGTCATCAGCTGTTGTTGTAGTGGGAGTTAATGTCAAGTCCGCTAAGGAGGCGTCTGCCTCCACAATGAAGGTTGCCACTACCTGTGTTGCAGTCCAGCAGTTTGGCTCATCGCTGTCCTCAATGTCTATGCCCAGGGGCGACTTGAGACCAACGTCTGCCTCAGCTTTGACTTCGCTACATGCAGGGGTTGTCGACGGGTTACCATCAGTGATCTTCAGACTTATCTTTGCTCCAGACCAGCCACCTGGGTTTGGTTTGTTACACGTTACGGAAACAGTGCTGCTGAAAGGTCCTAATGGACCTTCGGTTACAGCTAATTCACCAGGGCATTGCTTGGTGACAAAGACCTGCTCATTGGTTATGACAGTGAATTTTGCAGTTGCCGTTGGATCATCTGCACACACAACAGGGGCTTCGACAGTTATCGGCCCGCAGGAACCTTCGACAGTTGGACCTGTAGTTTACAGCAGTGCCAGGCAGCAGCAAGCAGCAGCAGCAGCAGCAAGCAGCAGCAAGCAGCAGCAGCAACCAGCAACTGAGCAGATGACCTTGTTTCATCAAAGGATGACATGCACATCGTATGCTGAGGCTGCTGACATGCATACTGATATACAGCCATGACATGTGACACACCTCATCATTAGCGCTTCGTTGTTGAGCAGTTGCTTCTGGTGAAGAATCATGCAAGCACGTTTCGAGGCAGCCGCCCGTGGTGCTGCTTACTACTGCTACAATAATATGCAAGCATAATCCAAAACACACGATACATGAAGTGTACAGATACATCTGGACAAACTCCATCATCAGCGAGCAAAAGAAGTGCTGCTACTGCTGTGGCATGACTACACGTCTTCTTGCTTACATTGGGGTGTCCTGAACCTGATGAATTGTGGTGCTGAATTCGGACGCTGATTATCTACTGTGGCAAAGTTCCCTTCGAAAGTTGCATCGAAATGAGCCTGGACAACCCTTGTCTCGCCTTGTGGGACGTTAGTGCAGAACTCCCAGCCTGTGGGTTTGAACGTTGGCGCAGGACTATAGCCAAACTTTGTTGGGCTCAGTCTGGGGCCATCGGTCTCACACTGTTTATCAACATACAACCAGTTCTCTTTGGAATCCAGTTTTGTTGGTAAGCACTCATCAGTTGCTTGCTGTTGATTAGCACAGCCACACGCAACTCCTGGGCAGTTTGCGGCATTGGCCGCTTTGTTGGGGCCAATCTGGTTTTTGGCAGTATTTCCCACGCAGCTGGTAGCCTTGAAGCAGACCCTCTTCTTGTCGCAGTCATAGACTGCATACAGGGCACCCAGGCGCTCCTTTGTGCAGTCACCCTGTAGAGGCAGTGAGCACACATGGTGCAAATGAATCACTGGAAACTGCGCAGAGATGGCAGTGAAAGGTGCAGACCTGAAGCAGTCCAGTGTACAAAGCAATCGGTACTCTTTTGTAGCAGCAGTTCATGATATGTGCATGTATACATGCACATGAACTGTGGAGGTGTTGCTAGGATGAAGCGCTTGGTGCCACAGCATACTGACAGCAGTCACGTCTGTTCTATTGCCTGCACGCGCCCAACTAGTCATACAACACATCAGGCACAGCTCAGAGCTGTCAGCCGGGCGGAAAATAACGTACATGATGCTGATTGCGCAAAAGTAGGCTGTGTGCATGCTCACCCCATTGAACATGGGAGCCAGGTATAGCTGCTGTTCGGTGAGGCCGCCGGTCAGGAGTTCTTTCCAGTCAGAACACAGGTTCTCATCCAAGGGGTCGATGCTCTTTCCTGCTGGAAGTACTGGCAGCACTGGTACTGGATCACCTTTCAAATCAACGTTGAAGACATTTGTGCAGGTCGACTTCAATCCACCTTTACCATCCTTTGCTTCTATTCTAAGACAGTCATATGCAGATGGGCAAGCTGATTGGCATTCATCGTCGCCAGAGCATTTTGTCAGAGGGTTATAACATGACTGGTCTTCAACCAACAGCGACCGCCCTGTCAGGAAAGGAGATCGACTAGCTCCAACATGCAGAGCACCACCAGCTGCTGCCAGAAGGAGAAGCAACACCAGCGGCCCGGGAGCGCGGACCGACAGGCACCGGAGACCCATGCTACCGAACTGGGTAAGATGGGTAATCGTGAAGAACAGCGTCTTCAATGTGTTGATACAAGATGACTCTGCGAGCAGCAAGCAAGCAACAGCTGTGTGAGGGCCAATGACCCTGCATTGTGATCGACGCTTGACGGTTGCTGCATAAACAAGTAGTGAGGCTGGCCTTGTGCCGGTTGCATCGGCTGCATGTCCTGACCAGGCGCACTCTTAGCTGCTTGCGTGCTTTTTGACCGCCCTAAGATGTCGCGAACGTAGGGCGGCTTGCTCTGCGTCCGCGGCACTGACAACAAGACTTTTAGCATGAAATCTAGTGCTTTAAGTGGGATGCTGCGAGGATTCAGCAGCTGTTGCCTGTAATTGGAGACAAAGGTCTTCTTGCGCACACAGCCATCAATCACTTAATAAAACAATAGAGTGCCACAGTTATACTTGATTTATTAGGAAAACCAGAGACTCAATGCAAGGCTTCTACTCACCTTGCCGGTGCAGAGAAGCCGTCCGCCGATCAGTTGTGGGGTCACGAGCCTGCAGTTTGAGCGAGGGAATGGAATAGCACCTGTCAATTGGTGGGAGGCTTAAGTACGCCCCGTCGCGTGCAAAGAATAGCGTGTGACAAGTACGACACGTTGAACTGTCGGTTAGGTTTCGGTCAAGTCCTTGCAAGTGCTGCTAGTAATTGCATCCCAACTGTTTACAGCAAAGCTACCCAGCTCATAATGCGTTCACAATTGTACTGCACAGTATACGGTGGTATTGCTAGAGCTACACTGCTCACGTGCTGTCAAGCGCTGATCTAGGTGGTGTTGACAATCCTAACCTACCTCAACATCTAGGCTGTGCTAAACAGCAGCCAGTTCTGTACAAAAGACAGTAAGGTTAAATGGGCTCTCTGACTGCTATTGCGGCGGTTGATACAGTGTGAGGGTGAAAGCTGGTTTCACTATAAGTCGACCCAGAACTCTTGTAGTCGTCCAAGGTGTGTGGAACTGATTATTAGGATGATAGTCACTTATTCAACATGAGATCGGTGTGTGATGTTTGTTGGTCCTAGACCTGATCTTGCCTGGTCGCCGTACGAGTGGTCGCCAGCTTGTGGTGGGTTGCTGACGTCTGACATGCAGCTGATGGAATGAATTGGACAGTTCCAATGTGTTGGTACTCGTGAGTAAACCGTATCGGCAGCTGCATGAGCAACATCCACACATCTTGAAACTCCATCCCTCGTCCGCATTGCGAACCCGTCATCCCAAGCTCGGGATGATGTGGGTAGGACGTTCACCGGCATGAACTGCAATGTTAATATTATAGTTGCACTGACTCTGCCACTTACGCGACAGGCAGCTCACGTACGTCTTGTCAAATGCACAGCATGCACAGCTGTGCACCCATGCAGGACGGCTTCTATATGGATAACTCTGCAAGGTTCCTGTTTGTATTCATATTGACCTACAACATGCTAAGGCTAGCACGCGTGATCAGGCTGATGCTGTCTGCTCAAGTGGCAGCTGCAAACTGCAACACCTGCAAGAGAGCTCAGCCTGTTCGGAACAGGCAGTCTGGACTGTACAGCACAGATTGTGAGCCTGCCATTTTGCTCGCATGAAGTTTGAAAGTCTCTGTGATTGCTTGACTGTTCTCAATACTTCAGCATCCTGACAGAGATTATGGATCTGCAAGCAAGGAGCAGGCAACAGCAACAACGTACAGCAGACAGCAGCGGCAGCAGCAGCTTGCACAAGCAGCAGCAGCTACACCTCCCGTGGTACAATCTCACCATCATCATCAGCTGCAGTCCAGCCTGCTGATGTGCCAACATCAAATGATGGAGAGGTACAGCTACTGTGTACCCAAAATCGACTCACAGCCTGCTTGCTGCTGTACTGCACCATGTGAGTTGCGTGCTGTATTAGGTGGTGAGCTTCTGACAAAGCGCTCGTACTTCGAGTATCCTATCGATACGCAAAGGGTGAGTGAAGGGACTGCGCATACGCATTGCCAGCAGCAGCGTAGCTGTCAATGCAATCCATAAGCAGACTGCACTGCAGTGCACACATTCGTCTAACAGCTCCTGTATGCTGTCATACACAGCCGTACAGCTCCAACCACCGCAGCAGTAGCACCTTCAAGCGCAGTTCTAGGTTGCTTTAGCTGAGAGAGACGTAAGGGGTGGTGCACTTGTGCTGCACGTTTTCAATTCACAGCATCTACCATCTCCAGATTCAGTAAACTTCTCCGGTCACACTTGCTGCTAGGAAGACAAGTGCTACTGCTGGCCGCCAGGTCTACTGTACAACACAGCAATTGAGCAGCAGTGCCCTGCTGCTGATAGTGCTGGTAGGAGTCTTCAAGTTCTAGCAGCAGCACCCAATAGCCGGGTGCTACAACTGAGATGACAAGCAGCAGCACGCACCGTGCGTGGCACCAGCAGCTGCAGGTCATTGAGCACGTGGCTGACAAGTAATTCACTGACGTGTGCATGCAGAGGTTGCAAAGGGCTTATGATGATGTGCCATACGCCAAGCAGGCTGCTTGCAGCAATTTGCAAACTGCAGAACCTCGACTGCCCTCATCTTACACTGTGGGGC
>JARWLF010001296.1:0-10711 GCA_029853055.1 Scenedesmus sp. KT-U | reverse complement strand
GAGTTCGTACCTGACCTGTCAGTGTGCCTTATGTCTTGTCTGACGCCACAGGTACACATACCTTCTTACATGTACAGTCAACAACGTGCTGTGTTCCCTGTTAGCTGGCTTCTACCTGACGTTCAAGGGCTATGATCTACTGCAGCAGGGTCAGTTGGTGTACACAGCAGCTACACTTGTGCTTCGGACCGGTGCCTCATATGGGAGGTACTTGGGCAAATCAGAGACGTCTGCAGAGGCTTGCTGTCCCATCTGCCAGGAGCCTGCAAACTCTGCAGTGAAGCTTGAGTGCAGTCATGTTTTTTGTGAAGACTGCATCACTGAGTGGTTGGAGAGGGACAAGGATAAGACCTGTCCCATGTGCAGGGCATCTGTGACTGGTGCTGGGCTAAAGAGCTTCGGGGATGGCAGATCAAGTCTACTGCCACAGCTGTTCTAGTTGTTCTCTCTGCCACAAACCCTGCAATTGCACATGAACGTTTAGTGACCCAGTGCCTCTAGAGCTTCTAAGCTTCTTCTCATAGGCCTTGCCTCTGTGTAGAGGGTGTAGGTAGTTAGGACGCTTGTGAACTGTGGGTGAGAAAGGCTAGCCCTCTCAACCTGTTGCTTCTTGTTCTGCTGTGCATTTCTTTTGCATTCGACTTTGGCAGTTCCCTGTGGGCATCTTGCAGCCAGTTTTCTTTTGTAGAATAGGTATCATCATCGTCTGCATCATGTGCACTGAGTGATTCTTTGCTTCTGTCATTTTTGGGGTTTTTTCAGAGCAGCAAACACGCTGATAGCACAAGTAGATGGAGTATGCAGTCTCATGCACTGCTTGCTGCAACAAAGCTATCATACTCCGTATCTGCATGGTTGCTACAGCGGCTGTGCTTGGTTTTCTCTATTGTCTCTACCAACACAGCATGTTGGTAGCTACTGCGGGTGACTGTGAGCATGCATTCTGACCCGATTTTCTCACTGGCTGCAGCATCTGTAGCCAACATATGTTCAGAAATTGCAGGTCTGTACCACAGTACCCAATCCTGTCGAGCTGTCAAGCTGCTGCGTGATATATGCATGGACTACATCGTAGATATAGGGCTTCACATGCAACATAGGCTGCTCACGTACTCACTGAACCGGCCTGCGTTGCCTGTGTTCTGCCTTCCGCATGCAAGCTGACACACAGACATGCACACAGCCAGATAGTCAACTTTCTAGCCAAATCCATGTGAGCGGCTGCCTGGCATGCTGTATGAATGCCAACAGTTTTTGGTGGTGTTAGCAATATACTGGCGGTGTGATGCGCCAGCCCTTCTTGAACAAGCCATGTGGACGGCAGAAGCAGTGTTGGCAGTGCACACAGCGGATAGACCCTGCTTTGCTTGGTTTGCAGCTTTCGTTCATCTGGCGCAGCACTAAGCTGAAGCAACAGGGTAACCGCATACTAAAGCAAGAAAAGCAGGTGTAGTGGGCGCGCCGTAGTATGATGCAGTCCGTTTCTACGATCACGAAGTACAGGACTCTCGCAAGGGTGATTTACGTATGCGATCTGCCAGCAACGCTGGATAGTATTAGCCTATGATTCCAGCACTCGGCGGAGAATTGCGTCAAGCAAGTCTGAAAGCTATCGGGAGCGATTTGTTGCTGACCCAGGTTTAGGAGGGTCCTTGCCAAGCATTCTTGGAATTGCAAGACACACACTGCAGCCGTGACTTGCATTATTGCCACATTCACGAGGTCATTCTGCGCGGTCGGCACATGTCGCAACCCTCTCTGCGAAGTAAACATCGATAGTGCTATGTAGGCTTACTGCTTTGTTGAGTCTGCAATGGATTGCTTTGAAGCTGGCGGAAAGCGTATGCTAGTGGTTTACCGCTAGCCATGTGGCTGTGGCTTGTGGCTCTGTTGGCATGGAACTCAATCCTTTTTGCTGAGAGTATACCCCGTTGCGAGGATGCCTTACCCTCTGGATTTCGTTTTGGGGGAGCAATTCATCTGGTGACAGATTGTGTGTGGATCCCGCAAGCTCATTTTGTGACAGCCATCTCTGGCAGGCTCCCAGACCGGACTGGGCCACTGAGAGCACCCACGATCGTGCTGGGCTCTAGCGAGACATCGAGCACCTCTACAGGTAACTTGTGCCAGCAGGTCAGGGGTCTGTAGACACCTGGATGGCTGCCTGTTATGCTGCAAGATGGTGGGCACCCTCCTGCTGTTGACCTGCACCTGCCCTACAACAGAGGCAACAACTGGTAGCTGCAGCTGTTGATGTGATGCTACGCTTGACTTCTGTTGCAGGGCCCAGCGTTGTGACTGGAGTTGTGTTTAAGAACTTTTCCCTCTCCGACCCCACTGTGAAGCAGGGGCAGGTCTTATGGCCAATAGGTCTATTGCAGCCTGGTGTCCAGCAGGGCACAAATACGCCGCTCAGACTGCTGCTCCAGGATGTAGAGATTCTTGTGGATGCAGATACACTGCAGCAGTATATACGCTATTTCAAAAACCAGGGCACTTTGGTATACACGGTAAGGCATGTTTGCCCAGACTCAACAGCAGCAGCAGGCACAAAGCGGGCGATAGTGCAACCATCACATTCGGCAGTCCAACATTGCGTACCAGCATGTGTGCAGTGTACCTTGATGGCCGCAGCAAAGGTGTGCAACTGCTTGTCTTCTGATGCTTGCAGGACAACTCAACGTTCTTGTACATCCCATGGTGGTCAGATGAAGAGACCCTTGCGCAGGGTGTCGGGCTATTGTTGGAAGTTCCTGGGATGACAGCGCTGGAACTAGCAGGCAGGACACCAGCAGCTGACAGGAATTTCGTCACAGCAGCAGATGATACCACCCTTGTTCCGCTGCTCACCAGCGTTGCAGGCATCAGCACAGCTGTGCCATTCCTGGTGTACCTTGCAGCCAATGTCTCCCTTGGCAGCAACCTTCCAGCAGCAATTCCCATTAACCGACCTATCTTCCTTGTCGGAAAGGTAACAGAGGACACTGGTATTGACTTTGGTATGAGAGTCAACCAGGTGGTCATGCTGGGCACATGGTCACAGGTCACATTTAATCGGGTGTCCCTGGAGAATCTAGGCCCTGGAGACCAACGTACTCTGCAATACGCTGAACGATTCGATGTGTTGATGGGCTACCACCTATGGTCTTTGCTGTACTACAGGTATGAATGAAGGACATGGCATGGTGGCAAGTGATAGACGGTTGCCTTCACATACTGTGCATCCGCTTTGTGTGCTCAGTTGCCAAGCAGGAAGCTCTCTTACAGCAGGCAGGGGCCACTACCAGCAGGCCTCAGCGTTGCAGAAATTGCCGAACAAGTTTAAGTGCGTGTTGTCCTCCTAATCTGACCCGCAGTGTTTGCTTCGCACTCTGCAGGAACCACAAGCGTGCCACTGTGCACAACTGCACGCTTGTATTGTCTGCTTTGGAGGTGGAAGAGTATCTTTACAAGGCAACTTTGTTCAAAGTGCAGCCAGCAGGATTCCAGCAGCAGCTTGATGTCATCAACAGCCAAGTGCAACAGTGGCAGGTTAACTGGGAGTTTGAGCTGGGGATAGTGCTGACAGTGATCAGAGAGTCGAACGCCATGACCTTCGTAGGCACCAATTTCACCAGCGACCCAGTTGCTGCAGCAAGGCTCAGGCTACCTGCAAGGGTCAATGACACATCGCTGCAGACCGTGCCTGGTAATGTCCTGGAGCACAGCATCACGCATGTCAGCGAGGAGGGGGTTGTGGATATCGGCTTAGGGACCGGTGCACCGATTCCCAGGAGCGAGATGATGCTGCTGACAGTCAACATGAGCTTTGGTGTTGATCTGCCCAGCAACAGCTCATCTGTAGAGGCCAGTCTCAAGCGGCACCTCAGGCAGCAGATTGAGGATGATCCTGGTATGAAGCATGCCATGATGGGAATCGTAGTGCCGTCAGTGAGGCTGAACATGGGTTACACCACAGACTTTGTGACCCTGCCACCTGATGCACCACCTCGGTACCTGACCATGGTGAACCTAGCGTTGCTGCGACTCAGCCAGGGGCCAGGGGCATCGCTGCCGGGAGCCAACATGCAGACACCAGACATCTACACACATCTGCTGTGGTCAATTCCCAGGTATGTGTCCTAGTTGGGTGCTGAGTCCTGCAGATATATGCAGTGTTGTATGGTTATACATCTGCAGCAAGTGCTTCGCTACTCTCACAAACAGCTTTTCATGTCAAACACAGGACAGTGTGTCCAAGCCATTCTGTCTGCACAGTTGATGTTGCTCAACCACTGCATTGCTGCTTGCACTGCAGGAACCATCAGGTGGCTAGTGTGTGGTTGAGCAACGTGACATTGTGGGTGGCAGCTTCTGAGTTCTCGTACATCCGCTCTTTCGTAGTGCGACCAGGCCGCAACAGCTTCAAGATTGACCTAGCAGGGGGGCAGTCCATGTTTTTCACAGATGTAGTCGATCTACAGGCTGAGGGGCTGTATGTTCAGCACTATGTCGGCCCTGGCATGGAAGCAGACAGCCTCATGTTCAGGCTGGAGGCTGGATGGAATCAGGATGGCCCCCCCAGGGGTTTCTGGGGTATGGCAGCCAGTGCAATAGGTAGCAGACTCTCTGAGACAGCGATAGTAGTGCTCGCTGTATGTTCAGTCACGGTGGTAGTTGCTAGCATACTGGGCATACTTGCCTATCTGCTTTGGAGGCGTCGAAGCATGGAAGCTAAAGCAGCGGCAGAAGCAGCAGCGCTGATGGAGCTTGGCAAAGGAGCTACAGATGATGGCAGCATAGCAGAGGCAGGCAGTGGACACAGCAGTCATGACAACAGCGGGTCAGGAAGCAAAATGGCTAGTCGGGGCGCTCAGGCTGCAAGTATAGGGTTTGGTCAGGTTGCGTGTGCTGTACTTGATGCGCCTGTGCATGACAGCAGTGACAGCTATCCCTTCCATGAGCGGATACAGCAGACAGCTGACTTTGCTCGCAGGCAGCGCACCTTGCAGCATCCATATGATGACGGCAGATTGTCTGGTCCAGCCACGTCTGAAGCTGCTTTCCACAGGCTCCACAGTGCCATCACTACCCTGTCGCAGGATGTCTTGTCGCGTAGGCTGCAAGTTTCTGGCCCAGCAGGCACTGCAGCAGGGCCAGCTTTGGGTAGAACATCTCTGTTGCGAGGCGGTGATGCAGGTGGTGATGCTGGCAATGTTGTGCAAGCATCTGTTGGTGCACCAGCTGAACGAGGTTCCAAAAGTCTTGCAAGAACCTCTGCTGTCAGCATGCACAGTGACCCTCAACCGCAGCATGAGGCAGTTGGCAACAGGGCATCAGTGACTGCTGGTCGTGATGTCAACTCATTGGCAGCTGATGATGCGAGAGAGACAGCAGCAGCAGCTGGGGCCCCCAGGTCCCGTTCAGCAGCAGTAGCCACTGCTTCTGGTGGCAATGTGACAGCAGTTGGCAGCAGCATGTCGGACGTGAAGGGCTTAGGCGAGCTGAAGCTTCTGCAGTTGGTTGGGCAGGGGACTTTCGGGCAGGTGTACAAAGCATTGTGGCGAAGACGCTGCGTGGCTGTGAAAGTCTTGCAGCTACCAGCCACTGCTGGAGGCAGCGATGCAGCAGCGCCTTGGATGGGTGTAGCCAGGGTCAACAGCCAACGGGAAAAGATGGCGGTCATGGAAACTGTGGTCAGCACCACCATGAGTCATCCCAACATAGTACAGGTGTACACCTATGTACTGCAGCCCTTGCTAAGTGGGCAGGGCGGTTCAGTGCGATGTGGTAGCAGCAAGTTTAGAGGCAATAAGCAACGGGATCATCATCAGGCAGAGGATCAGCAGCTGCTGCAGCAGGAACAGCAGCATCTGCAACAGATTAGTGGCCAGTTGAAGCAGCAAGAGCAGCAAGAAGCTCTGACAGGTACCCAGGAAGCTGTCGTAGCTTATACACAGCCTCAGCAGCAGCAGGAACCCCAGCAACCAGCACAGCCTACACAAGCTCAGTCTGATATACAACCTGGTGGTCAGACACAGGCTGCAAGCGACGCCACCAATGATGCAGCAACTGGTGGGGTTGCGACATTGAGCAAACAAGGTGCAGAGAAGACCTCCTGCAACGGTAGCAGCTTGTCCAATTGTGCAAGCCCTGACCTTGCACAGTTGGCTGAGGCTGATCTTGCGCGCCTTTCTCCAGAGATGGCAGCAGCAGCGGCTGCTGCGCTTCCAGGAGCAACCGCAGTAGCTGCAGCTGCAAGTAGCCATGGCAGCAGCTCATTGGCAGATCGCAATGCAGCTGATGGGAATTCTGGCGTGCACGGGCCTTCATTGGTGGGCTGGGAGCTGCGGCTGGTGATGGAATTTTGTGATGCGGTAGGTGCCTGCAATGTGCTATTGGCATGTGTTGGGCTTTACAGCTAAGCGTCACCCTGTTGTATCGGGACCCTACCTGTGTGCTATCTTGTGCTATCTGCAGCAGGCTGTGACTTGCTGAACCCTGCCACAAATCTGGCAATCATCATGGCGCATCTGATCACATGTATGCAGTGTACAGCAGTAATGCAGGGTACTCATGTGAACCTGGATGCACATGATAATATGTTTTGCATGCCTGCAGGGATCTCTGCGAGCTGCTTTGGACCATAAGCTGCTGATAGACCGCACCACTGGGCTCCCAGCGCTTGAGTGTGTCTTGTTCCTGGCACATGATGTGGCTTGCGCCATGATACACCTACATAGCGAGCAGCTGCTGCATGGTGACCTGAAGGCCAGCAATGTGTTGCTCAAGCGAACAGCACCGCGGCTGCCTGTGCCGCCAGAGCAGTTGGCTGCCGGAGGCGGTGGTGGTAGGACTGGGCAGTTGATGGGCCTGGGGTTAGGACTCATGGCAAAGGTTGCTGACTTTGGCTTGAGCTTAACACTGGGTCCTGCAGAGACACATGTGTCGCAGATGCACATGGTGAGTGATGCATGTGTCGTACAGCATCAGCAAGTTCCATTGTATGCACCTGCAAAGTGTTCTTGCTGCTTAGTCGAAGGTGAAGATCTGCTTCTCAATTGCAGACATTTCTGATAGTATAATCAGTGATACCTTTGCCAGTCATCCTGGACAGAAGCTTCATCATTCTGGTCGTCTGCTTTGCAGGGCACTCTCACCCACATGGCGCCTGAGCTGCTCTTGCATGGTCGTGCAAGCAAGTCCAGTGATGTGTATGCGTATGGCATCCTGCTCTGGGAGCTGGCCACTGGCCGACGGCCCTACAGTGGCACGCCTGTTGGTATGCTTGCGCACAAGGTTGCGCAGCAGGGCTGGAGGCCTGCATGGCCAGGGGGGTGTAGCTTGCCTGTGCAGATGCTGGCAGAGGCTTGCTGGGCACAGGACGCTGCAGTCAGGTGAACAGAAAGTGGCTGA
Organism: Scenedesmus sp. KT-U; assembly: GCA_029853055.1. NCBI lineage: Eukaryota > Viridiplantae > Chlorophyta > Chlorophyceae > Sphaeropleales > Scenedesmaceae > Scenedesmus > Scenedesmus sp. KT-U. Next base: position 3,316 of record JARWLF010001296.1, on the reverse strand, counting down.
CTGCGCAGAGAATGCTTTTGTGGCCTGCGCCTGTCCCATTGTTGCAGTGTTACTAGCAACGAGTCGGACATCTGTAGCCGTGCCTGCCCAGTACAACATGTGACATTCCAGTGCACAGCATGCAAGATTGTTTTTTTCCGAGAGCGACAGAGGGCTTGCCCTGAGTAGGATTCTTGCACTTTGGGTCGTAGGCCTACGTTTGAACAGGTTGTGCAGCAGCTGGAGGATATGGCAGCGCAGTTGGACCAGCTCAAGCAGCAGCAGGCTCAAGATATGGCCGCAGCTGCAGCACCGGTCTATCACCACAACACATCACATCATGAACTGGGGGATCCTGGTCATGAGCTTACGCCCAGCTTGCTGAAAGACTTGATGCCTTCAGGCTTCAGTGCAGGCAGTGAGCACAGCGGCGAGGAGGTGCAGATAGCAGACTCTGGGGGCTTGTACGAGATGTCGTACCTCAGCAGCGCGTCACAGGACAGGCAGCTGCTTGGCGGGCCCCAGGATGCTGCAGGTGGTGTGGTGCATATGTCATGATGGTGAGCATACCGATGTATAGGTAGTCAAGATATATCGGAGGTATGATCTCTGTGTATGATGTTGGTTTGATGTCTCTGCTATGTTCATTGGTATCAGATGCATTGGCATGTTTGGGGCATGCTCAATGGTTATATACCAGTTGGCTGGTAGATGGTAATGTGGGTAGCAGGAAGCTTCAGTTGGTGGGTATTACAGCTAATTTTGCATAGACAGGGTGTGGAGTACTGTTTGAAATGTCCATCATTGTCAGTTGAGAAGCACTGGCAGCAGCGTCTGTGTACTATTTGCTCAAGCCTGGTTTTAGTGTTGGTGCATTGCCAGCACTGAAGCGTGACATAGATGGTTCTGAGACTGTATAGTGGTTGTTGCCATCACCATGTTGTATACACAGCTTGCTGTGGCTGATGTCGCTATGATGTGGCTGTATCGTGCACTTGACTTGCTCAGAGTGGATGGTCGGCAGACTGATCTGAGCAGTGAGCAGCAGCTGCAGTACTTGACAAACCTGGCTCACTGGGTTGCAAGGTATGTCAGCTTTGCCAAAGCAACGGTCAATCATCCTAAATGGTAGTATCTCTGATCCAGCTTGTTGGCCATCTGGTGTCTCAGCAACGGCGATAGCTGATAATGGGTTTAACTGACATGCAATGGCATTTGCATGTCTAGGTGCAAGCGAGCCACCTGATTTTGAAGTGCATGCAGTCAAGCAGTGCCTCCAGGGTGTACTGTGTCAAATACACGGCTCAAGGACTGTGGTTGTGTACAGATGCAGCCTCAGGGGCTTTTTGTGCAATTCTGTGTGGGTGTTTGGCACATTACCTTGCGGTCTATCTGTCGTGCTGGTTGGGTATGTACAGGTGTCACCAGCTTGATGTAGAGTACTATTATGATAGAACGGCAGACAGGGGCATGCTTGTAAAACCCGTTGCTAATTCATTGATCTGTGCTGATGTTGCAAGGTGCAACGGGTATGTTATAAAGTATTGTGTTTCGGACACGGGGTGTGTTTCAGCAAAAGCTTAAGCTGGTCCATGGCAGGTGTTGGGCAACTGGACAGGCTCGGTGTGTCTATAGCAGTCGAGAGGGGTTGCTGTAGCTGTCTGTTGAACAGCAGTCGCTGCAGTATGTTGTGTCTACTTATTGCCGCTCAACAACTCCCACTGTTGAAAACATAGTGCGAGACAGTTGTCAATCTATTGGGGTGTTGCTAATGCCCTTGCATGGTGTCATGCTTGTATACAGGGGGACAGTTCCAGTTTCTCTTGTGTTAAGCAGTGCGCTGTGATACATGGCTCCCAACAGGACTTGATGTGTGAGCCACAAGCACTGCACCTGTGAGAATGTGGTGTCATAGAAAAGTGTACGAACAGTCATCTGACATACGGGATGAAGTGATCTCAGGCGGGCTGCATGGTTGTTTCACTGCTCACAACATGTGCAGCACAAAGGGGATGAGTACTCGGCTTTACTAACTGATTCTTAGGGTATTCAGCCATCGTGTAGTCGGCATACAGTGCATGTCCTAGGCGTGCAACTGAGTTGTGTGGTTCTTTGGTTCTTCAGAAAACAGTAGTGTTCAAGCATTACTGTGTGTGTGTGACCGTATCGCCTTTGTCCGCAGAAACAGGACCTGGGCAGGGTGGCGGCGCCTGTTGCTGCCTCGATGAAGCAACGAACAGGTGATATGTGTATCACTCTAGGCTATTCGAACCCTAGTGCACGACAAGGTCGAAACTGTGATGGTTGGATATGTCCCACAAGTGTGCAGCATAGGCATGGAGTTTTTTCCTACAATGATGGGAGTTGATAGTGAGATGGGGTGTTGCTGACCATCATGTCATGTCTGCATACATCAGATTCACTTCTCCATCATTTGTGTACCTGCACTGTGGTCAAGGGGTTTGAGAAGTCCTGGTTCTGGAGGTGTTGTAAAGTTGCTACCTGCCCCACTGGCTAGTAGCCAACAGCTCTTCTGTGCAGCAATGTCTCTCTGAATGGTTTGTTGTTGACTCAACCATTGTTGAGTGCAAGTGCCCCAGCATGGTTGGCAAGTGTATTTCTGAGAGAGATGCTGATCAGAGGAGTAATAAGTATTGCTTCCAAGGGTGCCGTAACTGGGCCGCTGATGTTTTGATGTCGACACAGTTAGCTACTGCTAAAACGAGGCCCTCTTTTTATTCGGAATCGATACTGCTTATTATGGACTCGGCTGCTGCACAATGGACCAGGACCCTGCATACACAACGACAGATGTTGATATCTTGTTTTGCCATGTCCCGTGCGTTCTCTGTGCTTTTGAAGTAGGTATATATATAGCCATTCCACAAGGCGGTGAGCTGAGCTCTGTAGCATGCTACAGCTAGCTAGCTGCACAGTAGCGGGTCACCTGTTCGGAACTTGTCACCCTTTATCGAGTGTGCCATTGCTCACCCAGCGCGCGAAATGCCGCTATTGGACATTGGACTTGACTACGATTGCATCGTCACTGCCCATATAAACATGGCATGGACCAAGTTGGTCACTCAGGGCCTGGCGAGCGTACCCAGTGGGTGAAAACTTTCTGCTGATCCGACAGAGATGCCAGCATCGAAGATTTGGCGTTCATTACAACGATTGCAACATATGTGCCTGATTCGACCTCCTGCATAAGCTGTAACCACTCTTTCTTGCCGCAACTACGGGTCGTAAGTGTCGGCAGTGCCAAGCAGTCTTTGTTTGACAAAGCCTCGGGTCGCCGCGGACGACCCGTGCATTGATGTAACACATCAATAGCAAA
>JARWLF010001295.1:0-10714 GCA_029853055.1 Scenedesmus sp. KT-U | reverse complement strand
TCTTGTCAGTGCCTGATCAATCCACTTGTCAGGTGGCAGCTGCTGCAGTTTGGCAGATGCCACCAGACACATGATGATGTTGCCGGGATGGGACTCATGCAACACACCACGCTCCTGCCGCTGCTGCTGCCGCTGCTGATTGTGATATCTGACTCTGGACTGTTGCTGAAAATCAGCAGAGTGTGCTGCACCGCCCCTGTCACCGTCAGCAGCAATGAAATTAGCAGCAGCAGCAGCAGCAGGCTGCTGGCGTGTCTGCAAGCTGCTGTCACTGCTGCTTTTGTTACCCACTAGTGACTCCTGCTGCAACACTCTGCTGCAAGTTTCCACCCTCACCTGCCTTGCATTTTGTACTGGTGACCTTCTGTTCTGCAGCCGTTGCCGCTGCAGCTTCCGCTGCTGCTGTCTGTGCTGCTGCCGCTGCCGGCGCCACTGCTGCCGCCGTTCCGGCAACCCATCACCAGGCTTGACAATATGCCACAGATCGCGACTAACCTTATCCCCCTGCTGCTGCTCTTGCTGCTGCTTATTGGTTAATCCTGCTGGATGACTAATCTGCTTCAGCAGCAGCTCCCTAAACCACTCTGATGGCGGCTGAACCCTCAGCTGTGTCAGGGCCCAGAGGGTTTGAGCCACCTCCCGGGGTTTTAGGGATGAGGAGTGGTACTGAACCCTGATCAACAGATACTGCTGTAACTCAGCAGAGGGCCGGAGGTTTAGTGCGGCTAGGGCCCAGAGGGTATTGGAGACATCCTGTGCATAGCAGCAGCAGCAGCAGCAGGAGTCTCACAGTGGCAGCATCCAGGGACCAAGAGATGATGCACTGCATCTGTGCCCATGAACTACACAGCTGATGGGACCGTGTCAGGGGGAGTCTGTGCGAATCATGTTGTGTTATAGGAGGTGATGAGAAGAGGTCTTCCTGCAAAGCGTGCATTTGCAGGTCGCTGTGCTACACTGTCAACCGGCTGCTAGAGAGTAGAGATCTTACCTGTGGGCTGCTGTTGGGAAGTTCACGATGCAGTGCTGACATCAGCTCCTGATGAACCCTCACATCACATAACACATGCTGCTGCTGCTGCAGTACTACTGGCTGCTGCCCAGGTCTGCTGCTGGTGATACTGCTGCTTAGAGGCCACCCACCGCTGCTGCTGCTGTCAGCCCTGCTCTTACTGACTGCTGTTGCTACTGCCCATAACACGTTGGATATATCTCTGCAGCTGGCAGTGTGCAACTGCTGCTGCAGCTGCTGCTGCCATACTGTGGTCCAAGAATAATCAGGGTGTATCCAATCACTGAAACCTAATGTGGCCAGACCCCAGGCCATGTTGGACAACTGCCTGGGACCACAGTGGTTTAAGTATGCTTCTGATGCTGCTAACACCTGGCTGATGAAGGGTTTCCAATTGACAGGTTTTTGTTTGACACTTGTGCCCAGTTGAGCCAAGTGAGTTATGAGAGCTGCGTAGTTGATGTGGTTCATGCATTGAGACTGCTGAGCAAACAGGACAGCTGCGTCGTGCCAACTGCTGCACTGTTTGATGCGGTGGGTCAGCGTGCGGTGGTCCAGAGTGCAGAAAGGGTGTGGTAGCAGCTGTGGATGCTGCTGCCTAGCTGCTGAGGAAGAGTGACCAGTCAGGGGCAGCAGCAGATCCTGATCTGGCTGCTGTTGCCGCCGCTGTTGCTGTTGTGGGCAGGGATCTGGCCTGCGTAGCTGTTGTGTTTGGCACCTGGGAGCCAGTTGTGTCCGTTCCTGTGTACGCTGCTGTTGCTGATGATGGTGATCACTGGTGGCAGTGCTGTATGCCATGTAGCTGTCTGTAAAGCCATGTCGCTGGACATGCTGCAGGTGCTCTGCTGGCTGTGTCTGTGCCTCTGTATAGTCATCTCGGGACTGGTGGATTGCTGTCAAGGACCATGAGCTACTTGAGATCTCCACTGGTGCACATGCTGCAGAAGTTGCTGCTTTGTTTGTGAAACATCGGCCCCTGCTGTTGGCGCATCGCCATTCCGGCACTGATAACAGGCTCAGAAGCGAGTTATTGGGACTTCTGTATGTCTTGTTCGTTATCAGCACTTCGTGCTTCATGATGAAGTGGTGGGGTGCCCCACTCACGGCAGCAAGGGCCATCTGACTTGTAGCAGCACTGCCGGGGGACTGAGAGTGGTGTACTGTGACACATAGATCTCACATAACCCATGTGTAAGTGTTTGACATCCCTGCTTCGCGGTCGGTTGGAGAAGCAATCTCTTCCGTAAAGCGAGTGGGCAAAACAAGCCTGGGTGCCTGCTGAGCGTACTGTCAACCGTAAGCACCTTTCTATTGCACAACCAGTACCGAGATAGATAGCTGTTCACCGTTGCGCTTGCATCTGCCTCCCAACCAATGTGCATCGAGAAGATCAGCGGGCAACCGAAGATCACGCTTCGTAAGTTTCTCCGAAAGCGCATCAAGGCAACACACGTAGAACAGGTGAACTGGTAATGTTTTGTATGAGGACTACTTGGGTCGCTGAGATGCCTTACAGCACATCCATCAGTAGTTGCTGCCACAGCAGTTGCTCGCGGCCACCCATGCTGGCGCGTTCCCATCCATGCACAAGCTTTGCCGGTGAAATTATATACAGGACCACGTTTATAGGCTTATACAAGCAGAAAGGGAAGAGCTTTGAATAACAGAAAACGCACACACGAGGTGAAGCAGGTTGGCTTGCAGCAACCTCACGGCCTGAGACGCCCTCAAGCATCTGCTGCAGGGCATCCCAACTTCAACATCCATCATATCCATACACCAAATAACTTAAATACGTCCGAAACTGTCACTAACTGCTTCACTTGCTCTTGCGCTTGCTGCGCCTGGACAGAATCCACTTGTTGCTTGCTTTATGCTTCTCTCGTGTCTTCTTGCCCTTGGCTGACAGACCCCAGGGTGAGCAGCTGGGTCGTCCTCCTGCAGTACCTCCACCATGAGGGTGATCTACAGGGTTCATTGCTACACCACGTACCTACACAGCAGTACAGCAGTTCTACATCAGCAGCGCATCAACAGCACAACAGCAGTATAACCAGCTTGAAGACCAGCAACACAAAGCAGTAGACATGATTGCTTGTGTTGTTGGAGCAAACCAACTGGCGGTGATAATGCTCATCAGCAACCTCGTTGATTGGGTGACTATGGTCACGCAGCAGCCGTGTTGATCGACTGCATGCGGACGCAGCAGTCAGCTCACCGTAGGTCTGATACCCAGGTGTCTGCTTGCTCCTGCTCTCCCCAGCACTCTGTTTCTGTTCTGCGGGTTGCTCACAGAACCTATAGTAGCCCGGCACTTCAGATTGATCAACCGCTGCTCACCTGTGTGAACAGTACCACAGCAGTAAGTGTTTGGTCAGTAGCTGACAACACAGGACACAGCAAACTATGAATGCAAACACAGTGAGGCGATGCTATCGTTGCACTGCCATGAAGCACAGCAAGAAGCACATCAGCGGAAACTGTGATATCTGCGTGCCCATCACTTGTTGCGCAGTCACCAGAACTACGCAGCAGATGATGAATAGGCAGAAATTACATGGTACTGCTGTACATGAGGGTGGTTCAGGGACCATCCTGAGCACTTTATTCTGTTACCAGCAATCAATGGATCTGTCAGTTTGTAGATGCACCTATTATGATATTGGCATGAGTTTAAGTTTTCATACCTGATGGCAGTCTGACAATGGCATGCTCTGCCTGCTTGTTGACAATGGTAGCCATACAGCCAGCAGCCCTGCAGGCACACACAATAGTTTACACCCACCCAGTCAGCGCTTCTTGATGCAGGCTTGCTGCATGTTGGTTCACGGTCCACTGCTACAACACCAAGGACAATCACCATGCTGCTGAGCCAACTTGCCAAATGTGTTAAGCTTTCTGGCTTGCTTGAGCTTCAATCTGTGGGGTTGGTCTAGTGTTAAACAGTTACTTGAGTTGGGCTAATGGTGTTCATCAGCTGCCGGTGTCTCACCTGCATAGCACTCCTCCCTTCATGGGTTGTAGTTCAATACTGTTGATGGGCATACCAACTGGGATGTCCTTCAGGGGAAGGGTGTTGCCAGGCTTGATGGGGACACCAGAGCCTGACAGGTGTTGAGAGTCAGCGCACAGATGATTATAACACAATCGTCACCTTGATGTCGTAACAATGAGAATTACAATACAAAAACCAGGACAATCTTCACACAAGTTACTGGGTTGGCTGCAAGATTTTATCGATTGTATTTGAAGTAAATGATCATCTACTGTCAATTCAGTGCTGCCTCCTGATATGGTCCGACTAGCAAGCAGCAGTTGTTGCAGGCAACCAGAGAGCTTTGCCTGGCATTGCAGGAAACAAGCGAGTGCATGTTGTGATGATCTTTGAGGTTCATGGTCAAATCAGGTTCATCCCACCTGATGTGATTGTGTCTCCAGGGCTGAGATCTTCTGGTGCCAACACATAACTGTACTTGGGATGCTGGTTACTGCTGCCTTCAGCTGCAGGTAGTTAAACAGCATGAAGTACTGTGAGGTGAAGTGCAATCTGATGACAGCATCAACAACACAGCATGGCAACCGAGGCCAAGGACGTGCTGACAAGCGACACCCCTGGTCTACTTTCAAATGACATGAACAAGATGTTAATGGAACATACACAAGCACACCATACTCCACGACAATCACAAGCACTTTATCAAGCTTGTGACAAAAAATGTTGTGCAAACAATAGACCCACAATGCAGAATCCCCTCAAACTTGCAGAACTCCGTTAGGAGATCATCACAGTGAGTCTGATAGCAATGTGTGTGTGATTGTGGTTATTTCATTGGGGATACTGAAGCCTACACAATAAAAGCCTGCACAAGCCACAATACACAGTTGCTGCTTGATGATGCCCAACATCAAGTATGCTCCTGGATGTAGCGTGCAGGAAACACCATCAAATGACATCCAAGAGCGGTCAACAGGTCCAAGCAAAGAAATGTTACACAAAGGTAGGAGCAACAACAGCAGATAGACGTGAATCAACAGGTGTGAGTATACGAGGTTCCCACACCACCCCTCAAACTTGCAGAACTCCGTCAGGAGATCATCATGATACATCTGTTGATAGTGTGTGTGATTGAGGTTACTTTCATTGGGGTGGCTGGACTTGCTGAGCAACACTCCACGACACTCGTCTACAAGCACACCATAACTGAACCCAAGTTGTTGCTTGGCTAAAGCAGGCTGAAGATGCAACCAAACCAGGGCAATCTTCACAAAATACTAGGGCCTAAAGCACAGTATCAAGCGTTATACATGGTGTTGCACACTGCAAATAGCATAGGTTTGTCTTGGAAAAAAGTGTCAAAGCGTTCAATGGCCACAACTGCAACAATGAACAACCACAAATGTCGTCTCGGGCAGTAGTTGACAGCTGCACATGGTGGCATGTAGACCAAGCGATGCACGAGCAGTTTGAATGTCTCACCTGCTGGGTACCTCACCAGTGCAATGTAGCCAGTTCTGTTTGGGTCATACTCTAACCGCTCAACAATACCCTGCAACAGAACAACCACCACAGCAGACCAGTGTATCAATGCTCTAGGAAGTGGCACATATGTAGTGTCACGGACTTCCTCGCACAATCTCTGCAGGCATCAGCGCTGCACCGCTGCAATGCATGCAGTACAATGCGGCTAAGCTGTGCTATGAGACCTGCTCAAGCAATGAAGCTGCCCATGGACCCAGGCTTCAAGCAGTCGAGTGTGACAAGTTGTGGGAGTCACACAAACAACCAGGCACTCTGATGCCAGCTGATGATGATGATGATGATGATGACAGTTGCTGCTGACCTGTGCAACCGTCTGCCGCTTGAAGTCTACTTGACGCAGCCGCCGCTTTGCCCCTCCACCTCTGTGTCTCACTGTGATGCGCCCGTATGCATTGCGGCCCCCTATACGAGTGACACCCTGCGTACAACAGCAATCAGATGAACACACTCACATGCAAACATCGGTCTGACCTGCTATCGGCATTGCTGTATGCCGGAAGTCAATGTGCGATGCGGTGTGTAACATAGCTTGCAGTGATTGCTTATGCTGTTTGATCGATGAGCTGACCTGTGTCAAGCAGCGCAGGGGCCTGCCTTTCCAGATGCCTGTTCGTCTGATAGTGACTCTGAAGCGCTGACCTGGACTAGTGGGCTTCCAGAACTTCAAACCTGCAGCCAGTGTGGGCAGGATACTAATGTACAATGCAAGTGCTTCATAAACAAGAATGTCATACAGCTATTGCAACCTATTGTGCTGCTGTAAACTTGTGCCATGAGCGGTCCTTTTGGCACAACACACACTCCTGCAACCCCTGGCTGCAGCGGATCTCTGTTAAGTTTTGTTGCTGCTTGCTGAGGACCAAGCACAATGCAGATGAACATCATTGCATTGCTAACCTGGATTGGCAGCTTGCTTCTGCTCTGTTCTGGTGGCCATCCCTGATCTGCTGATCAGCCAGCCAGGCCATCGGTAACATGCCTGTTGCTGAAGAAGCTGCTGTGGTGGCTGCAGCAGTATAGGCAGTCTACAATACTGCTGCTGCTGTTGGTGTGGTAAGCAACGTACGGAACCTGCAATGCGGTGACAGGAGGGTGGCACTTGAGGACAGCGCTGTGACATAGCAGCTGTTCCTGTTGCTGCCGCTGTTGATATCCTACTCTGCTGCACAAGGTGCGTAACAACGGAATTGTTCAAGGCTCTGTTGATCGGTGACCTACTGACCTGTTGCTTGCGATGCCGTGCTCTGTGCTCTGCAGAACTTGTGCAGGTGCCTGGCATTGCTGCTTTGCTGCTGCAGTGACCCCAGTAAAGTGGCCAGCCTTCCGGCCTGTTGCTGGCTACCATCACAGAATTGGCTAGTAAATGCTGTAATCAGGGACTTCAGCATATGTGAAGCATTGCTACATCTCATCATGCTGCCAACAGCGTGCAGATCGCGGTGGCCCCACAGGGACCGAACTTCAGGGCAGCACAGCCAGCGATCCACCAACTAGTACATCATAAGCATATTGTTAGCTGTCATAGAGCTGTCATGCCACACACAGCGGGCAAGCGCAGTGTCCTCGTTTGGGTGTTTTGCAGGACGCAGTACACCCGTTCAGCTGCAGGACGGCGTGATAGACAAAGACAACAACCGGCACCGGCATACTAGCAGTGATGTTCGTGTTGCAGCTCAGAGACTACATTAGCACTTGTTTTTGTTTCTGTAACATCGACCAGCTCTCTCCCCTTGCCTGTCAGGCCTCGATGGGCATCGATCTCCTGCAAATATGGTTTGAGATGGACAAAAGGTTTACATTTACGTGGCCCTAGTCTCTCTAGCAGTCTGTACTGCATATGGTCGTGCTCGACAGTGTTTCCTGTGCTGTGGGACTTCCCTGACAGCTGTCTGCGTTTGGCGGGCTTGTTTGGTTGTTTGTTTGATGAGTATAATACTACCAAGCACAATCAAAGCGATAGCACACAGTGTTGACATCCCTAAGCTTTCTGACGATGCTGCTAAGACTCTAGCACCTGATGTGGAGTACCGACTAAGAGAAGTAGTGCAGGTGCCTCTCTGCTCGTACACAGTACACAGATCTTACAAAGCGTCATATCTTTGTTCAAATGCTGCTGTTGATGCCTGACCCTTTAGGAAGCCCTCAAGTTTGCAAAGCATGCAAAACGTACAAAGCTCACAACAGATGACATCAATGATGCTCTCAGGCTACGCAACGTAGAGGTGGGTAAGCGTGGTGTCCGTGGCCACTTGAATTTGGCAGCAAAGCATGTAGTGGCGACCGCGGCTGTCTTGTTTTCAGGCATACTCGACAGCAAAGTAGCTATGCAGGGCTCTAGAGTATGGCAGCAACACAGCATCATCACAGCTCTAATGCTAGCCTCATTCATGTAGGTTGCTACTCTATATGCCACCCTGTTGCTGAGGTCATCGACACTTGTGACTGCTTTTGCTTGCAGCCTGTCTTTGGCTTCATCAGTCGTGATCCTGCAAAGTTCCTGCGTGTCGCCACACATCCAGATGTCTTCTACGTCCGCGACCCAGAGCTCAACTATCATGAGGTCAGCTCAACACTCTCAAGTCATTCATATCATGAATATGATTCTCCTTCTGTTTGCTGCTATGTGCTTTAGAGTGTCAAACAGGAAGAGTAGCAGTGTGTTGTTTGATACATTCTGCAGGACCAGCTTGTTCATGCTTACAACCCCACAGCAGTGATGCACTATCCTCATCAGGCATGTTTTCTGTCTCGCTTCCGTCACCAGTGCCAACAGCAGCAACAACATACTTCTCTACCATAGAACAGGTATTCAAACGGCTAAGCCACTCAGCTCAAAGTCAGCGTGAACTTGTTTTCTATGTCCTGCAGCTCATTGAGACACCCCTCCCCAAGCTCCCCCGTGAAGCAGGTGTTGCTGTTCACTGGCTGGCCATCAATGGTGTTCAGCCAGATCTGCCAGAGAACATGCCTGTGGACCAACCACCAGCCAAGAGGCAGAAGAAGGCCGGGACTGCAGGACAGAAACAAGCTGGGCAGGATGCCTCAGCAGCCGGAGCTGCATTGCCTGGTAGAGATACACCCTGATATCATCAGCAGGGGCATGAACTGTAGTCTTGGTGCAGCTATATGTCCGGCGAAAGCGTCAGGAGGTTTGCATGATGTTGCCTGTGATGCATTGCTGTTCACTCTTCCCCTGAACATGCATCTGCACTGCGATGCATTACCTGCCATCAGATGTCGGACTCCATGTTATGTTATGTTTGTATGTTTGATTCGTAGGTCTAGAAGCACACCCTGGTGCTTTGCCCGTATCAGCAGCAGCTGCAGCAGCATCCGGTGCAGCCACCGCAGCAGCTGGTCAACGCCTAGGACCAGCATCCCTTGCAAACCCTCGCGGCACATCAGGTGCTGCTGCAGCTGTGCAACTACAACTCCCAGTGCGTCACACACTTAGCCGTGAGCTGCAAGTATACGGAGACAAGCTGATTGGGCTGCTGCTTGCGGAACCAGCAGTAGTTGGTAGGGCACCAGCAGCAGCTGCTGGCTATGGTGGATCTGCTGCTGCTGCATCTGCAATATCTGGTGGTGCTGGGGCTAGGGAGTTGAAAGCAGAAGACAAGCAGGCAGTGCTGTTGAGGGCAGCCCTGGCTAGTGTTGCTTCTGATCCAGGGTTGCATCCATTGGCGCCGTATCTGTGCGCATTTGTTGCGGAGAGAGTATCAGAGGTGAGCAGTCAGCTGTCAAGATCTCGTTGAGGCAGCAATGGAATTTCCGTCACCTATGCATGTATGCTGACTTGCAATTTGTGGTTGTTAAGCACATGATGCCTGCAATCTCACAATGCAACTCTGGGATACATCGAGTGCTCAGAGAGCTCACAATCACTCATGAAAATAACTCAGGACAAGGAATTTGCTGGCTGTTTGAAATAATTACGACTTTGTACCTGACATCTGTTACATTATGTGTGATCGCAGTGTCTGGGGAGTCCAGAGATCCTGAAGAGGCTGCTACAGCTGGTGCATGCTCTGCTGTCAAATCCTGCTGTGCATTTGGAGCCTTATCTGCAGCAGCTATTGCCAGCAGTGCTGACTTGTGTGGTTACCAAAACCATGGGTATGTATTGCTCTCAGCAGGATCTGGGGACAAGCAGCTACCTTTGAATTAAATACATCTGTGTACACGACTTTGCTTGTGCCCAACATGCCGGCATAACAGTTGGGTTGGCAGGATTCAACCAGTTTGAGATCACATCATAGCAGGAAGCTGCACATACTGAAGCAAGTATATTGCGGCTGATCAAAGGCAGACATGGCAGTGTAACAGCAATGATTATAGCAGCTGTTTGTGTGATGCTCACGCAGGCAGCAGCGCTTTGGACGACCACTGGTCAGTGCGCCGTGAAGCAGCTGCTCTTCTGGCGGCTATAGCAGCTCACTTTAGTGAGCCACACCACAACTTGCGACCGCGGTTGTGTAGGGTGCTGGCTCAGACATTCCTGGATGCAAGCAAACCCCTTACCAGCAAGTATGGAGCAGTTGTGGGCTTACAGGTATGTCAGGCCCATCTGTTCCACAGACTATGCTCTGCAGTATGAAACTCCAGTGTTCCAGCCTGCTGCATGATGGTAGCACATGTCTTCACAGCCCTGCAACTACTGCAAGCATGCAGCAAAGCTCCCAGGTCCAGATTTGGCCCCGCTGTTGGTCGACTGGGACGATGAGTTTCTCCTCGTGCATCAATAGCAGTCCATGCTATCTGTTATGAGTTGCACTCACTCCTGGAGTTGATAGTCACTGATGGCTTGTTACTGCTGTGGTGTGTTTTCACTGCCTGCAGTCTCTTGGTCCCCAGGTAGTAAGGTCACTCCTGGTCCCTCACTTGGAGCCCTTCATGTCCAGCTGCTTGTTTCCTGCACTGCATGCTGCAACCGACAGTCAAGAAAGCCCAGCTCAGCGAGATCCAGCAGCTTCCAAGCAATCAGCGCCTCAGCAGCAGCTAGAACAGCGGCGGCTAGATGCCTGGCAGGTGTATGCCGCATTGCTGTCTGCTGTAGGAGGCGCTATGTATGACTTGCTGTTGGGTCAGATGCAGTTGCCGCAGAGTTTGGTACTGGCTCGCAGCAGGAAGGAGGTTACGGACTGGGAGACTGAGTATACTCG
>JARWLF010001294.1:0-10716 GCA_029853055.1 Scenedesmus sp. KT-U | reverse complement strand
AAGGCGCGCTGCGCGAATACAAGGGAGTTTGGTGAACCAAATGACCGCAGGATTCGCGTAGCGCGCTGCCGCCACGGGCGTCCAGCGGCGGCCGCAGCAGGCGGATGGTTTTTTCACATGCCCTCAGTTGAACACGGCCTGGTAGACGAAGCCCTCGCGGTTCTGCGCCACCGGCACGATGAAGATGCCCAGCTCGCCCAGGCGCGGATGGTGCATCCGATAGGTCTGCTGCGGGAACAGCACCGGCGCCCGGCTCAGGAAGAACAGCGAGAACGGACGCCTTCCGGCAGGGCGGACGCCGTGATCAGGCAGCGGGCTGGCTTCCACCAGCACGAACTCGACGCTGCCTTCGTTGAGCGCGGCCTGGAAGGTCTCGTTGACGCAGCCGGCGAAATGTTCCAATTGGAGCAGTTCCATGGGGCTTGGCCTCAGGCGGGCAAGCCCATGCGGATCGCCACGCAGTCGAAGCCGCGCTCGCCGATGCAGTCTGGCGCCCCCAGCGGATCCGCGCCCAGGCGCAGGCCCTCGACATCGACCGGCCGACCGCTCCGATCCGGCCCGACCAGCAGGTAGGTGCCGGGCGCCAACAGGGACGCCTGCAGGCCCGTCAACTCGCAGTGCTCGCGGCAGCTGGCCCCGCCCGCCCGATAGCCGAGATCGAAGCGACGCAGGCTGGCGCGCCCGGCGACGAAGCGGGTGGGCTGGCTGGTGCCCGGGAGGATCGAATCGGCCACGTAGCGCGCCGCGAGGAACCGCGCTTCGGTCCGCTCCGCCGCGTACACGGTCTCCAGCTCGAAGCGGTCGCAGACAGCGCCGCCGCTGGCGGGCTGGAACGCCCCCAGTTCGACCACCAGCGTCGCCGCGGCACACGCCGGCAGGCGGCTGTGCGACAGCGACACCAGCGCGGCACCGGGCTCCTCCGCCCGTGCGCGCAACAGCTGCCAGCGCGTCTCGGGGCTGCGCGCCAGCGCGCCCACCGGAATGGAGAGCGCGGCCGCCGCGGCCCCGGTCGACTTGAGGAATCCCCGACGATGCATGTGTGCTCTCCCCTGTGCAGGCGCCCATGCTGCCACAGCAGTGCCGCGCCTTGCGCGCTGGCGGCCGAAACCCGGGCGTGCTGCGCCGTGGACGGGGCCGGCGCGGGGCGCCCGGCACCCGATTATGCGCGCAAGGGATCGGCTGTTGATCCAGATCGCTTTGACAGGCGGAACGACAGGAGCAGTCTCAGGCGGGCCCGGGATCGGCGCGAAGGGAAGGCGCGCAGCCCGGAAACCAATCGATTCGGGGAGAACATTGGATGAATGGAGAACATAAGCCTTTTCGGCTTGGCTTGGTTGCGCTTGCCTTCGCCTCGATGCTGGCGGTGGGGTCTGTGCGCGCAGGGCAGCAAGGAACCTTCGACGCATTGCTCAGCGGTGCGGAGCAGGTTCAACTCAAGCAATTCGAGGCGCTGGATCTCGATGCGCTGGCGGCCGAGGACGCGCTGCGCGATGCGGTGCCGGGCGACCCGAAGCGCTTCGCGGTGGCCAGGCAGGTCGCCTATTCGCCGGCCAATGCAGGCGACTGGAGCCGGCAGCCCGACGGCAGCTGGATCTGGCGCCTGAGGATCCGCGGCGAGGAGGCCGCCCATCTCAACTTCGGCTTCAGCCGCTTCGCCCTGCCTCCGGGCGCGGCGCTCAACGTCATCGCCACCGACGGCAGCAACAAGGTCGGCCCGTTCACGGTGGAGCACATGCTGCCGCACGGCCAGCTCTGGACCCCGGTGGTGCTCGGCGAGGAAGCCCTGATCCATCTGCAAGTGCCCGGCGAAGCGCTGGGCCAGGTCGAGCTGGAGCTCAGCCAGGTCAACCAGGGCTACCGGGGCTTCGGCGTGCGCTCCGCTGCCTGCAAGTCGGGCAGCTGCAACATGGACGTGGCCTGCCTCTCGGAAGAGGATCTCTGGAACGAGAACCGCCGGGCGGTGGGCGCCTGGACCCGAGGCGGCACCCTGACCTGCTCCGGCTCGCTGGTCAACAACACCAACAACGACCGCCGCATGCTGTTCGCCACCGCCACCCACTGCGGCGCCAACAGCGACGCGGCCGTGGCCACGGTGGTGGTGTACTGGCGCTACGAGTCGCCAACCTGCCGGGTACCGGGCAGCGCGGCCAGCGGCGCGCCGGCGCAGCCCTTCCCGGCGACCAGTTCGGCCGGCCTGCGCTTCGTGGCCGGCACCAACAACCCGTTCGCCGGCGGCGGTGCCGCCAATACCCGATCCGATTGGGCCCTGATCGAGCTGGCGCCGCCGCCGGTCGACAACGACTTCGACCTGTTCTGGGCGGGCTGGGATCGGCGCCCCCCGCCGACCTCCTGCGCAGCCCCCACGGACGAGGCCACCACGTCCGGACTCTGCGCCTCCATCCACCATCCGGCGGTGCATGAAAAGCGCATCACCTTCGTCGAAGTGCCCATGACCCTCGACAACATCCAGAGTGCCGCGGACGTGCACTGGCGCGCGCGCTGGGATCCCACCCCGCCGCGGCTGCCGCGGATCCAACCGATGCCCGCGACCCTTTCGCCCGGAGTGACCGAGCCGGGCTCCTCGGGCTCGGCTCTGTACGACGCCGAGCGTCGCCTGATTGGAGTCCTCTCGGGGGGTCCCGCGTTCTGCGGGGCCACCGGCAACAGCCTGAGCGACCTGTACGGCGGGCTCTTCCACGCCTGGGAAGGGATCGGCACGGCAACCACGCGCATGCGCGACCACCTCGATCCGATCGGCAGCAATCCGCAGTTCATCGATGGCGTCGATCGCTGCGACCCGCCGCCCATGCCGCAGAACCTGACCGCGGTGGCCAGTGCGCCCAACCAGATCAGCCTGAGCTGGGACACGGTTGCCGGAGCGGATCGCTACCGCGTCTACCGCAGCCTCGGCACCTGCCCTGGGGTCGGCTTCGAGCAGATCGCCGAAGTGGTCGGCACCACCTACGAGGACACCGCGGTGTCCGGCGCCAGCAGCTACGTCTACCGCGTCGCCTCCTTCGCCGACAGCGACAGCTGCCGCTCCCGACTCGGCGCTTGCGCAGGCGCCACCGCCACCGGCGCCTGCACGCTGACGCCCGCCTTTGCAGGATTGGCGGCAGCGAACTCGGCCGGCAGCGCGAGCTGCGGCATCCAGCTGGACTGGGCCCCGGCCAGCAGCGCGTGCAGCGGCGCGCCGCCGCTTCGCTACAACGTCTACCGCTCCACCGATCCCGGGTTCACGCCCTCGTCGGGGACGCTGTTCGCCGCCTGCCAGAGCGACCTCGGGCTGCTCGACCTCGCGGTGGATCCCGGCCAGGCACTGCACTACATCGTGCGCGCGGAGGATCCCACGGCGCTGCCCGCCACCGGTCGCTGCGGCGGACTGGAGGACACCAACCTCGTGCGTCGAAGCGCCGCGGCCTTCGGGCCCGATGTAGTGGTGTTTCAGGACGATGTCGAGGCGGGCGGCGGTGCCTGGGTGGCCGGCGGCAGCGGTGCCGGAACCGACTGGTCGATCGTCAGCACGGCGGCCAACTCTCCCACACGCAGCTGGTTCGTGGCCGGCGCC
The DNA here is from genome assembly GCA_029853055.1 of Scenedesmus sp. KT-U. Classification (NCBI taxonomy): domain Eukaryota; kingdom Viridiplantae; phylum Chlorophyta; class Chlorophyceae; order Sphaeropleales; family Scenedesmaceae; genus Scenedesmus; species Scenedesmus sp. KT-U. The sequence continues at coordinate 7,148 of JARWLF010001294.1, read as the reverse complement.
GGAGACGTCTCGGATCGCCGGCTGACCCTGGCCCAGCCGATCAGCCTGCGGCCCGGGAGCCCCGCGGTGCTGCAGTTCGCGCACCGTCGCACCATGGAGAACGGCTTCGATGGGGGCGTGCTCGAGTACAGCCTCGATGGCGGCAGCACCTGGGTGGACATCCTCGCCGGTTCGGGCTCGGTACCCGCGAACGCCGCGCGCTTCCTGCAGAACGGATATGACCGCGCGATTGCCCCCGACTTCGGCAGCCCGATCGCAGGACGCCAAGCCTGGACCGGCACCAGCGGCACCGAGTTCGTGCTGAGCCAGGTCAGCCTGGCCGACTTCGGCGGGCGCACCCTGTTGCTGCGCTTCCGCTATGGATCCGACTCCTCGGTGCCCAGCGCGGGATGGTGGGTCGACGATATCCGGGTCAGCGAGGCAACCACCTGCACGCGCTTCGATCCCGACTTCATCTTCGACGACGGCTTCGAGGACTGAACCCGCACGGACAGCTGCGGATGGACCACGGAACGCCCGGCCCAGCGCCGGGCGTTCCGTTCAGCGCCGCAGCGGCGCGAACAGGCTGAGGCTCCAGGGCCGCTGCGCCAGCACCAGGCTCACGCCCTGGCGTTCACTGGAGGGCAGGCCGGCATCCTGCGCGAGCAGGGCATCGAACTCGGCCGCAAGCTCCTGCAGGCGGCGCTGCATCTGCCGCGCCGAGGCCGGCGCCAGCATGCCGCTCAGCAGCAGCAGCTGCTCCTGCTCGCCCTCGAAGCCCTGGCTGAAGTACTCCGGCAGCAGGCGCTGCTGGAAGAACCTCTGCATCGGCCCGCCGCGGCGCCAGCGGAAGTTGCGGGCCGTGCGGGTGCGCGCGCGGTTGCCGGGCTGCAGTTCGATGATGCCCAGCCGGTCGAGCCGCACCAGCAGCAGGGTCCACTCCGCGGCGCTCAAGCGGTAGCGCGCCAGCACCTCTTCGCTGCGCCAACGGTTCAGCACCAGGTAAAGGGCCAGCAGCAGGGTCGGGTCCTCCACCAGCGCCTGCTCCTGCGTCTCGCTGAGTTCGGCGAGCGGCGGCGTCGCCCGTGCCGCCTCTTCGGCGAGATCGGCAAGACCGAGGTGCAGCACCGCACAGACCTGTTCCAGACGAGCCAGGCTGAAGCTGCCGCGCGAGAACATGCGCTTGACCGTGGCCTCGCTCAGGCCCAGCCGCGAGGCCAGCGCCGCATAGGTCAGCCCCTGCGCGCGCAGCTGCCGGCGCAGCGCGTCCATCAGCTCGGCCTGCAGGCTCATGGTGTCGTTTCCTGATACCAAAGGTCGCAAAGCAGTCTACTTGGTCTAGCTTTCTTGCTGCCTGGCTCTCTCTGGCGCAGCCTGCCCGCTCCCCACACGAGGCGGATCCCCATGCGCCAGATGCTTTGCCTGCCCCTGCTGCTCCTGCCCCTGTTGGCCCAGGCCCAGAGCGATGCCAGCCGTGCCTCGGCCCGGCTGTCGGAATCGCTGTCCGCCCTGCCGCGCGCCAGCGGCGAATTCGCTATCGCCGGAGGCCAGCTCAGCGTGGCTGCACTGCGGCCAGTCGGCGCCAGCGTCGAGGTGATCGTCACCGGGGCCTCCGACGGCGCCCGGCTGAGCTTCGTGCTGGGACGTGACGCGCTGACCGCCAGCGGCATCGTGGTGGGAACCGTGCTGGTGGCCACCGTCGTCTCCGGCGGCGTGCTGCTGTGGGCCGGCGGCGAGGCAGTGGCTTTCCTGCTCGACGAGCGCCTGGCCGGCCACAGTCATCGGCAGCGGATCTCGCCATGAACGCGCTACGCCTGCTGGTGTTGCTGCTGCTGTGCATGGCCGCGCCGGCACAGGCCGGACGCGGCTGTGAAGCGCAGGAGCCTGGCCCGCTGGCCTGGGCTGCCGCCGCCGACACCGCCCTGCGCGTGCTCGACGCCCTGGACGCGGTGGACGCCCCGGTGGCACTGCTCTCGCGCGCCGGCACCGACCTGAGCGCCCATGGGCTGCACTACAGCCATCTGGGCTTCGCCCTGCGCGACCATCCGGCCGGGCCCTGGACCGTGGTGCATCTACTGAACTATTGCGACAGCGACCGCTCCGCGCTGTACGCCGAGGGCCTGCTGCCCTTCTTCGCCGACGACCTGGCGCGGCAGGACGCACGGATCAGCTGGCTGGATCCTGCACTCGCCGAGGCCCTGGCCGCACGCCTGCTCGACGGGGCCGGGCAGGCCCTGCATCAGCCGCGCTACAACCTGATCGCGCGGCCGGGCAGTCGACGCACGCAGAACTCCACGGCATGGGCGCTGGAACTGCTGGCCGCCGCCGAGCTGCCAGGCCGCGTCGACCGCGGCAGTGCGCAGGCTTGGCTCAAGGCGCAGGGCTTTGCTCCGGACGAGGTGCGCATTGCGTATACGCGGCGCATCGCCGGCGGCCTGTTCGTAGCCAATCTCGACTTCCAGGACCACCCGGTGTCATCCCGTCTCGCCGGCCGCTACCCGGTGGTAACCGTCCGCGCCATCCTCGGCCATCTGCAGGCACACGGAAGGATCGCGCATGAGTGGGAGTGGCGCGGAGGCGAGATTCTGGCGGCGCCGGGCCCGGCATGAAGCCCTGTGAACGCGGCGCGTGGGCAGAGGTGGGCGGGATGTCGGAGCACCTCACCGCTGGGCGAGCAAGGGAAGGTCTGAACAAGTCCATCCTGGACTTGCCAGCCCACGCCGCGTCCGGCGCATGTCCGGACGCGTCTTGCACGAATCAAGCACTTACGTGCTTGACTCGCGAGCCGGCCCTCCATGCCCGGCGGAACCTCTGAATAAATCAGAGGTTCCCAAGGTCTGCATCACTCGCGGTGCTGGAACCGCCCCGCTGCGCGAGTGTCCTTCTTGTGATGTCGGAATTCGGAGCCGAGCTCGCCGGGCTGAAGCCAAAGCCCATGCCCCCGGCCATCGCACCGATTTCCGCTTGATCCTCACGGCCCATCTGATGTGCGGCAAGCTCAGGCATCGGCCCTCAAGCCCATGCCTGACCGCGCTCACGGAATCCGGTTGACCGGCGGTTTTCCACAGGGAACGCGATAGAGCCGCCTTGAGCTACAAGGCGTGCTGAGGGTGGGCGGGCTTAACTTGGGTGGATTGGGTGTGTTCGCCGCTGTCGGCCGCCCTGCTGAACGCTTAGCTCGGGAGCTTCGTCAAGCAGGCACATGATCGTCCGGGACCCGACAGTTAGTCTCCCCATCCAGAAGTTTAGTTAGAATGATCTCAATTGCACCCGCCCCTGACGTTGTATCTCTCGGAAGATGAAGTATATCTGCAGCCTTTGCAGGCGTCTCAGAGAGCACCTCATCCGGATTATTGTCATCATACCTCACCACCCAAGCCACATCGTTTCTTAATAAGTCGAATCTTGCAAAAAGCGGCACTGGCCACAGACTACGGTCCCAACTGGGGTATCTGCCGATAACTGGCCATTTTCCTTCAAGCAGCGCGAGATCGCCAAACATTCTCTTTAATAGGGCTTGCTCAGGTTTCAACTCGGCCACTTCGCTTAACGACGGCACGGTGTCTATTTTCGGCCCAAAGAAGTACCCAAGGATTCCACCGGGTCGCTTGGTGACTCTTGCTGCCAATCCGACTGCATAGCCACCTGAACGCAGAGGAACTGCAAACCAAACTCCTTCGTGATACGGCTGTTTTTTCATAGATCACCTCGTCGCAGATAGTCTTCGGCCGCATCAAGATAATCTTGCCGTCTTTGATTGGTCCGGCTGATCGGTCGGATACGGTTCAGCGGTGCCTCGTGCTGGTCGTAGAGCATCTGCTCCAGACCTCGCTGTTGGGAGCGCGAATCGGTCCTGTGCACAGGTTCGAAGTCAAGATCACGTGTGCCAGAGTCTCTTCTATGTTCAGCCTGCCTTCTCGCGAGATCGTTGGTTCGGCCTGTCCGCATAACCTGGCCAGTGGCCGGGTCCCGGAGAACTTAGGTGTCAGGTCCCGGACAATCGCGTACCTGCTTGACGAAGAGTTCCGGATGGGTGGATTGCCAGCGTTTGAGGGCTTGAACCGGCGTCTCGTGGTTGAGCGCCTTCTGCGGCACATGATGGTTGTAGAGCCACACATACCGCGCAAGCGTCTGCTCCAGGTCCTCGCCTGAGTCAAAGCGATGGGTGTTCAGGACGTGGGAGATCCGGCCATTGAAGCGCTCCGCCATGCCGTTGGTCTGCGGGCTCTTCGGCTTGGTCAGGCGATGCTCGATGCCCAGCGCATCGCACAGCAGATCGAACTCATGCGTGCCGCTCTCCTCGCGCTTGCGAGCGCCGAACAGGCGGTCCGTGAACTCCTTGCCGTTGTCTGTCAGGACGTACTGGATCTTCACCGGACAGCGGGCATGCAGGGCCTTCAGAAAGCGGCGGGCCGAGGCGGCGGTCTTGTTCGGCCGGATCTCGGTGTAGACCCAGCGTGTAGCACGGTCGATTGCCACGATCAGGTAGCGTCGCTGCGTCTCGTCCGGCATCTGCGGCAGGTACTTGACGTCGATGTGCAGGTACCCCGGCTCGTAGGCCTTGAACGCCTGGGTGGCGCGCGCAGTCGGCTCCGCCACCGGCAGCTTGGACACGCCGTGGCGGCGCAGCAGGCGATCGAGCGCCGAGCGGCTCATGCTGGCATGGATGAACTCACGCACCACCGTCAGCAGGTCATCCAGCGACAGCCCCAGCGACTTGCGAAGCTCTATGACAAGCGCTTCCTGCGCCGGATTCAAGGTCGTCTGCAGCCGATGTGCGGTGTGGCTGTAGTCTTCCTGCGTGGTCCGTTTGCGCCACTTGCGAATGGTGTCGCGGGTGACGCCGAAGCGCTCGGCCAACTCGTAGTCGCTGCCGGTGGCCTGCTGGATCTCTCGGCGGATCGCAGGGGTGGTTCGGGCGTTCTTGTGCAGACGGATATTCATGCGATGCTCGGGGCGCGGAGGTCGGTCAGCAGGCCAATCAGAACCTCACGTCCGACCAGCAGTGCTGACCGATTATGCAGGAGATATTCGTCCGGGACCCGACACTTAGATCAAGATCAAGCCTCATCTCGGTATGCGGCAACGGAGTCGACGCGGATGTGGTCGAATACTGCAACTACCCGGCATTCATCACACTGAAACTCGGCTAACAGCCCCATAGGCACCTGCCTTAGTATCAGTCGTCCGAGATTGTTGCTTGTCCAGCCAAGGATTTCGAGCTTCTGAACCCCGATGCCCAAGAGGCGAACCTGCAAGGTATTCGCTCTCGCTGCGCACCATTTTTCCGGTGGAGTTGACGGGTACTCGCTCAAGTCGAATCGCAGCGATACCGTAGGTCCGTCTTGGAGCAGCTGCAGTTCGTGCAATCGTACGGTTTCAAGCGATGGTGCACCATCGGGATACAGCTGCCCGAGAAAGCCATTATTGTCAAGAAATTCTATCCAGGACACGCCTTACCTCTCAAATGGGTAATGGTCACTAGCCAATGTTGGGTGCAGGATCCTACCGGACCTGACATATGAGCTAAGTGTCGAGACTGACGTTGTCCCAATCGCCGCTATAGGCAACCCACTCCAATGCGCGGCGGCGCTCTTGGACAACGAGAAGTGGCAGTTTCCCAGGAAACGGCCTCCCATTTATCTCTGCATCTCTGACCGCCCAATGCAAGCAGTAGAGCAAATCCAAGCTCTCGGCGATCACCACAGACCCTCTAGGCTTTGCTTTTTTCCGAAACTCCAAAGTGTCTGCGTCGGACTTCAAATCCGGAAATATCTTTACAAAGTTGTCAGAGCAAGAATCCGAAAAACCTAAATCCTTGACATAACCAGCCGCCCAAGCAAGAGCCCACAAGGCTTCAACCTGCCACTGAACAGCAGATTTCCGCCTTTCGGCTTTACCCTGAAGGTACTCAACCTCCGAGCATGCGACAGCTGTTGAGAGCCCCTGTCTGCTAACCCAGAACAGCGCTTTATCCTTAGGGAATCCGTAGGAGCACGCCACGCACGCATAAAGGACAAGCACGCGATCAATGAGCTGCTCACGTGTCACCACAGCCTCAATCGGATCGAGCAAAGGCAACCCAGGGTTAACCGGATATCCCAACTGTTTTGCCACCTTAACACTGGCTTCCCGAATAGCACTCAGATCCATCAGTTGCCTCCAAAGTGCTGACCAAAACCGCCCTGTCTATTCGGCCCAGGATGAAGAGTATCTTGAAGAGCAGGATTCCTATGCTCCGAGCACCTCAACAACTGCATTACGTTCGAATTATCGACCGGATGATGCCACTCTGTTCCAGGTGGATTACGCAGCCTGCCGCGCGAACCAGACTGCATATGCGGAAGAACATCAACATGCAAGAGATCATCCATTATTCCGCGGAACTGCGCATCATGCGACAATTGGCTGGCAAAGTTCTGATTCGCTGATGCGCGGTGTGCAAGGCGTGTCGTACCGCTGATTGGCACCTCAGTCAGCACTTCGTAGTGATTGAAGTTTGTACGGAAAGTACTGCCAGTTCTACTGACTCCCGCTGCGCCTACGACTCCGTGGGTGACTTTATCCGCCACTTTCAACGGCTTCGCCGTCGCGAAGACGGCCGCCACGGCGGCTCCTGTGTAGTCCCCGTCAATTGCCTGTCCCACAGTCTCGATCGCGTCCTCGCCAAAGAAGCGATACAGAGACCTACCACCCTCGCTGAGCAAGGGTAGCCTTTCGACACCGATTTGCCAGCTTTGAATCAAGCTTTGCCCCCAGCTGAGTGGCCGATGCTCGGCCAAGGACAGCTGCGGCCCCAGGCCGGCTGGGTCGGCGGCCGAGCACTGCGTGGGCCGTTCGGACACGCCCAGAATTGACTCGGCGGCCGTCGCAGCCGGACGTGCTGCGACCTGCTGCGGTTGCGCGCCGTTTCCGCGTGACGCTGTAAAGCCGAACACCAGCGCGCCGTTACCGGCTTGCGTGCAGCTACCCGGCGACTTGAAGCAGATGCTCCGCTGATCCACCCGGTCGGCGGGATCGGGTGGCGGCGCGGCCGCATACCCCGTCGGATCCACCCCTGCCATCGGGTTGTTCAGGATGTAACCGTACGGATTCAGGCCCTGGCTGCTCAGCGGGAACTGGATGATCGGGTCCACCCCGTGGAAGCGGCCCAGCTGCGGGTCGAACAC
>JARWLF010001293.1:0-11991 GCA_029853055.1 Scenedesmus sp. KT-U | reverse complement strand
GATGCACATGTGCATGCACTGGCAGAGTGACCAAACAACAGCCAGTGTATCCTCCGACACAACTGTATGTCTGGTCCTAGGCTTGTGGGTTATGTAGCTTGCATGAACGTAGATCTGCCGTACTGACAGTATACGCAGTGTGCAATAGGATAGCCATTGTATCTATGACCTGGTGTTGAAAGATGGGTTGCAGAGCGATCTCCAAACCCAAGTTTGTGGCAACATACTGAACCAAAGAGCATTAGGTGCGATCATTGACGTGATAAGACGGGCAATGGTGTAAATCACCTGAGATTAGCGTGCAAACACCCTTTCTGCTACATCCCGAGTAGGCATGCTGCTGACTTCATCAGATGATGGCGACTTAAGACTAGACATTCTTGCTACATGTACTATGCTCTATTACAATCTTCTTCACGACTTTTTTAAAATCAGAATATTTCAAAATCAAAAAAAAGAGATATCATTCAAAAATAAATATCTTTGAAAGACGTTGACAGTTCTTTGTCGTTGATTTTCCAATTCATTGGAATCCAATTTCCTAGCAGCTGTTTCTATGCCTCGTCACGAGTAGACCTCCCCATACTCTTCGTATGTATGTGCATGGAAGACTGGCAGGGAGCAGCAGCAGACTCAGGATGCCCTTCTGAACATTACTCACACGATTCAGCCAAGTCAAATGTACATAGTATCTCAAAACATCCAACTCCTGGTTTGAAGAACACCCTGGCCAGATCGTGGAACAAACATTGACGCGGTGTGACTTCGGTAGCGGTTGACTTCAAACTCACACTCACACTCACACCATGCACATACAAGCTACGATTACGGGTGTTATTCTGGCCCGCCTGGCCACTTTGAGCGCGCAAACAACAGCTGGAAGCCTTACAGTTTGGTTTTTTGTACACTTGACAGAATGGTGCCGGTGTGTGCTGTACATGTATACACCACATGTAGCTCTTCTTGACACGCCCATAAGCACCAACGACCAGCAACTGCTGTGTATTGCAAACAACACTGGTTTCACTTCACTTAGTGTGTTTCTGTGCCTGCTGTGTACTGCAAACAACACTGGTTTCACTTCACTTAGTGTGTTTCTGTGCCTGCTAACGTATTGCCGAAGCGCTCGAGCAACTCGAACACGCGTAATCAGTATCACGACCAGTGGTTGTTTGGTGGTGTGGTATCACGCTGATTCGCACATCAGCATGGCAGTACTACCCTAATGAGACTTTGGCGCCGTACGGGGCAGCTGCCTGCAAGGGGCGGAACAGGACTGCAGCTGGCCGTCTTTCATGTTGTGTACAAGCTGCCTAGACTGCGAGATACGTTGTAGGATATAGCTGCGTGTATACGCTGCAACAGAGGTACCGCTCACCTACGCCCGACAACGCCGGCGGTGCCGGCCAGGACTTGGCGGGTTGCTACCGTGATAGTCAATAGTCAACTACTTCGCGAGCCGAGATGGGTTGGGGACATCTATTTTGGGATGAACATTGACAGGGCGACACACTTGAATCTGCCTGGTCGAAGCCTTCATGGCTCGGACTGTGTCACCCACAACAACAACGCTCGTCAAACAACAAGAGACACCAAGGTCGTGGTTTCAATACTAAGGAGAAGCAATGCAGAAGTGGAATACTATATGTGAAGGACTCAGGCTTGACACATGCAAAATAGCAATACCACCGTGCCTGTCTCTGCAATGCAGTACAACTGCCGTAACACACCAACACAGTAGGCCACAGTGCGAATGCATTTGTTCACAGCAACACAATGTACCAGAGCACCGTAGTAAGTGTCATGGATGTGTCACAGCAGTGCTTGTCAAGATCCAAAGCTCTTCTGTTTCAGCTGCCAACGCTGCTGGGAAGGCTCTGCTGCCTCCCTACAATCACCACACAATCCCTCGCCTCTGTATTGACCTGCTCTGCATTGTAAGCCGCTTACAATGGAGGCTCTTGATATCACCAAATCATCACAGCAAGTCAGCCGTGGTGCATGCAATGCAACACCGGGACGCCTGCAAGTAGCTCAAGAGCCAATGTCGTGCAGTTGAGGGCTGCTTGTGTTGATGGCCTGCAAGTGGCAGCTCTCTGTATGCAAGGCCCCAAGTGAAAGTGATCGATCTTCCTGCTACAGGGTCATGCTCCCCTTCAGCCAGTACATGGTCACCTCTCTTATGAGACTGACAATGATTATTTTGCTGGTAAGAGGCTCTTGCTGCACTTAGGACCTGGGCAAACAGAACAAAGAGAGGAGGTGAATCGCTGTGACTTAAAGATGCTGCTACTCTAATAGCTGCTGCAGCTGAATGTTGGTATCATCAAGCAATGGTCAATGCTTCGAAATAGTTGGTGTTGTCACAGTGGTGTAGGGCTATAACTCACCTCCCTCTTATCGCACCGATCAAGCGGCTTGGCTTTGAAGGCTGCCTTGATCCCCTTACCTGAGTACATATATCTGCACTTGCATTTACCCCTCCAACAGTTTCCTCTTCCCACCGGGCAGTTGTTTGCTGAGCAGCCCAGGGCAGGACATACCACGTTTGGATCAGGACAAGTAATCTCCCCAGATTTGAACAATCTGGGAAGCTCGTCCTGTAAGTACAGGTATTCACCTACACACAGAGAGTTACTGAGTATTGCATGCACACACTAGGTACCAAGCCAGTGTGTAACAGCAGATGAGAAGTCAGGCATCCAAGAGTCATGATTCGGAGCATAATCATCTGACCGGCTGTCACGACCTTGTATGTTGGCACATTGCTGTTGTAGTTCTTGATGTTGTCACAAGAGGATGTATCGTTACAAACCTCTTCTGCATGTAATGCTCCCAGACCTCCCACTGGCCTGCTTGAACGTGACCTTCACTGTGGTTCCGCTGTCTACACAACTTGCGGTGGCACACATAGCCATCCGATCTGTGCAAGCCCTGCCGTCAGCAGTACATACTTGATCATAGACGTTTATACAGCGGGAACCAGCGCCCACTGACCCGCCAACAGCTCGGTTTTTTGCAAGTGTAGCTTTATCTTCTTTGTTTGTTTGAAAACCTGCATGCAAGGATGACTCGTTTTTAGTATCACATTGATATCACTTATTGTATCTGTTATGGTACAAAGTCATCATAACAAGTCTGCACCTTGTCTTCTGCAGTCAATGACAGACAATCAAGAGCACCGTGACAGTCGTTGCTGTCGGATGCCAGCACAATGCTGACCAACATCAAATGACACTTACTGGCTGCTTGTGTGCAATCTAGCAAGGGATAATCCTGCGGGTTGGTAATGACAGGGGCCAAACAACCTCCTGAAGCATAATCACAGTAGGCCATGCCTCTGAAGTCTGGAGTGCAGTAGTCCTCTGCAAAACAAGCGACAAGCAATGTGTGGTGGAGCTTGCTGAGATTGGCTTGGACATAGTCACTATGTGACAGCTGATGGTGCCATGGCATGCGACTTTCTTATGTGCTGGCCTGTATGAACGAGCAGATTCACAAAGTTGTTGGGAAAAGCAACTCCCATGTTCGTGGAAGAACTGCAGACACTAATCTACTCACCATCTTTGAGTGTGTCTGGACATACATTGTCGGAATCCGGGTCTTCTTTCAGATATGTTGAACAGCTTTCCATGATCAAGGCACATCCAGCACCTCTGCCATGTTCTGGCTCTTCCGCAACAGCCAAGTTTGCTATGTACCTACAGCCAGCACAAGTCGCCGCGACAACAAGGAATGCTCAAGTCAGTTAACCATGATATCATACTTGTGATACACCACCCACATGTGCAGTTGGTAAAGCGCTGTCGGGCGAGCTGAGACTTTATTGCACTTTATCCCATCCAACGGATTCGATTACAACAGGGTGTATTTGACCTCTGTAAGCAGTTACTACTGTATTACTACTGTAATCCTATATTTTCAGTGTAGCCGACTAGAGCAAGTTGCTGCCTTTGATGCTCCGTGTGTTGTAGCCTACTAGAGCAAGTTGCTGCCTTTTGAAGCGATACTCTGTATTGATCAGACAGGAAGTGGAGAAGTGACTACTTGGTCACTGAGGTTGATGATATCAACCCCGTTGTTGACAGATGTATGCAATACTGGTAGCGGCCACCAGTCACTCTGTGCTACCAGGTAGCCTCTCAGGCAGCCTCACCATCCTGTGTCTTCCAGGGCCTTGAGTGTGAATGGGGTGACGCGCGTCGGTTGATGAGTGTCGGTGGGGGCATTTGGAGCCATGTAATCAAACTGCATTGAAGCATGCATGTCAAGCAATACAAACCAGCCGCCAAGTCAGCATCAGCATATTGTTAAAATCGCTAATGACAATGATAGTGACGGATTCAGAATCGTTGGACATGCCGTGTCAACTACAAACACACCTTCTATCAGCAGTATGCGACCCTAAGATAGCTGACATCTGAGAATCATGCGGTCGATGCCATGGACTGCATCACAGTTATGACACTGCTCACAGTTCGTGGTTTTGAAAACCCACCGCTATAGCTCTAGGGTGCCAGTGACTTGTTCTGGCAACCATCGGGGCACCGGGCAATCTAGCACACCCAAAGAATTCCTGTGGTACATACATGACAATCATTGCGCAATAGAGTTGGATAACGAGCTTTAGCACCAGGCACACTGAGATATGGCAAGGTCATTGTACAGCTGCTGACAACACACATAATATGGATTATGCAGATAGTTAGTCTGAGGGCCCCATTATTGATTCCTTGACGACGTTCTCATGTAGAGGTATTGTCCACACGATGTGTTCTGCACCATGGCCACAACAATGCTAATGTGTGTCATCGTCATATCAGCAACCATAGTCTGACAACCTCCAGCACAAGCATCGACGAGCTGCAACAACTGTCCAAGAGTGTCAGAAAGGGTGTGTTGACATACACAGCTTGGCTATGTTCTTACCCTGGCATAAGCAGTGACCTTGGGCGTTACCAGATAGGCAGGCTCTCCTGAACCAGCAGCAGCTCTGAGAACCTGTTAGTCAACAAAGCAAACACAGTGCTCATGTATGCCAACCTTTTCAGACTATGATACATCAGGGCACCTTTTTATGCATGGTAGCTATGGTTCAAGCTCATTTCACAGCTTGCGCCACTAACTACTAGGTCTGCTGATTTTCTTCTTCTTTTTTTAATTTAGTATGATGGCACTGCAACGGAAGTTGGGATCAACGTAACACACAGCTCTATGGCGGCTGCATTAAGCAACAAATCAATCATAACAACGTCACCGACTCCACACTAGCAGAGCAGCAAGTGAGCAAGAGCAGCTAAAGAAGTGACAATGGTGCTTCTGCTGAGCCTTGGTAAGGCGCCATTGAGGAGTGGACACATGATGTATGAGTCGTACAGCTAGCCATCTTTTCATACTATGAATATGTTGGATCATAAGCACTTGGAATACGTATATATAGGTATACCTTTTGTAGGCCATTACCTCAGAATAGGGCTGTCCTGTTGCTGGGTTATACCATTCACCGACCCAGTCAGTGTCAAAGCCCTAGAAGAATATACCAATACAACACATAGGGTTGTCCCTTATCAACCAGGACGTGACCTCTGCATGTTTCATCCGCAGTTTGTGCTAGAAGCAGTGTCCTGCCATCCCACAACATCTTGCTTTGTGCAACAAAGAGTGTACTACTAGCATGCTGCGCAGCTTATGCAGCGTATCAACAGCAGCTTATGTTTGCAGCTGTCTCTCCGGGTCTCTAAGAGTCTCAGCAGCGAAACTGTTTGTTGGGTGGTTGTGTGCATGTTTCCATACCCGATGCATGCAAGCAATGCCTTGCTATGCCTGTCGCAAGCCAAACGTTGTTTGCACCCTACCAGTACGTGTGTCACTTCATGTAGCATTGTTGACAGTTGCTCGTCCTCTGTCAGATCAAACATGCTTGGGCAGATTGTCACACTGCCAAGTGTTGGCCGCATGGTCACAGGGTCTTGATCGCAGGCACTTTCCCAACCGACCCAACCGGGTTCATCATCATCATCAGTATTGCACTCTCTGCTACTGGTCACTGCAATAAGGATGTCTGCGTTCCTGACACCTGAGGGTGTGACAAATACACTGATTTGTGCTACAGTGAGGCAACCATGTCAGCACTTTGTGGTTAGTAGGCACTGGACTTGCTGAGACACCAACCCGGGAGATGATGATCTTGACATGCGTGCAACAGACATGGACACGGCAATGACAGGTAGCAAGAAGACGATGTAGCACAGAACTACCGCACAACTAGTGACAACATGAACATGCTACTAGTATGTGAGTGGCACTGTCACTGACCTCCTTTAACAGCCTGAACAACTTCTGGTTCACAATACTCCTTCCCATAATCTGTTCTCGGGCCTGTCAGAATTCCAGTGTGTGGAATGCGGACCTGCATTTTTATCGCATGGATGGTTTTACACGGTGATTTGCAGTGAGGACTATGCGCGAGTACGTTAAATCTGGGGGTGTCATCTCGAAGTAGAGGCAGCTTTTGCTGGATAGTCTACTGAGTACTTGTCCGGACCCCGTCGCTCGCGCAGTCACTGATTGTCACTTGTTCGGCTCAGAGATGGGCATGCATGTTGTGCTCAGAAACCTAAGCTGCAGATCTCCAGTACAACGAGACAGCATCAAAGCCCTTGTGTTTCTTGGTTCCAGTGAGATTGTGAGTCCTCATGGTTGCTAATTCACATTACCTGCAGATACTTGGCCATTATTGCAACTGCAGCTGGTCCCAATCTGCGCTCCAATGCTTGGATTTGTCCTGATGACAGGCCATTGTTGGGTCTACGGAGGCCCTTATAGTCAAGCTTCAATCTTATCGGTCGGGGTTCTGCGTTCTTGAGAAGGTCAGGCAGCTGCAGGAAGACAAGCAGCAGGAAAACAGCTGCGGATGAACCACAACCCTTGTATGGACAAAGTGCATGAACTTCAGGTGTTGCAGACTGGGAGCAGCTTGCGATATGAAAGCATAGCGCCAAACATGTGTCTGTACGTGTTTCAGAACTCAAAGCGCCTCACTTTGCGTGTCATTGCAAGCTGTCGCTGTGCAGGTTTGATCCCCTTGTTGTACTGACTAGTGACCCCATGAGCTGCTGAACTGTGATCCAAGGTCGGTTGCGTGCTGCTGTGAAGATAAGATTTGGCAACCACTAGCACACTGCTCTGCACCATGAACCAAAGCGCACACATGCAGATGCATGACTTGGGCAGCGTTTTCGCCATACGACGTGGTCGTAGAGGGTGTCCTGGAGCTGCAGCACGCTGATCCGTGACTGAGTGATACAAGCGTTTTGCGATGCCAGTAGAAATAATCTTTGAAGCCTAAGAAGACGGAAGACCCGGGTTTGTGACCAAAATCAAGTACGAGTACCGAGTAGGCAGCCTTCCTGCTGGCTACTTGGAATCCTTGTTCAAGTACACCAATGAAATGACCTACGCAAGTTTGTATACACGTGGTTGGATTGCAAGAGAGGTATCGCCCTGTGTGCCGTTTTGGGCCGGCCCGTTTTGGTCAGGACTTCGACCCAATCAGGACCCATCAGCACAAGCGAAACTAAGAAAGCACAACGCCCTTGACACCAGACAGTCATGAGTAACAGTGTCATGCGAGCGTCAGCACGCTGCGTGCCCTGCAAGGTGACTGCAGAGGACATTTTGCGGAGTGCAGTACTGCACACTACAGTCGTACAAACACTGTTGTGATACAAAGTCCAAATGCTTTGGCTTTCTAGTCAGTCGCCTCTTTTGAAAGGGTACATCTGCTGCCACTGTGACTCTGATCGTCATCAAACGCAGGCAGCAAAGTTTGTGGGTCCATTACTCAATGCCCTGGTGTTGCTCACGCTGGTCTGTGTTGCTGTTGGGGAGCGTAGTTTTCAACATGCAGTGTGCACGTTGGAGTTGCACGGTAGTGCGCAAGTCAAGCAGCCAGTCACTGCTGTGCGGTTACACTGCAAGTCTGACAGACCAGTCACTATTGGAATTGACGGTAGATACTTGTCAAAGCATGCTGCTCAGTTCACAGGCGTCCAAGTTGTCAGAAACCTAGATTGCCAGACCTCTGCCAGGGGCTATGGTACAACAGATAAGGGAGCAAGACTGCCCCTTCGGGCCCTGATATACTTCTGTGGCAGTTACAGTATCACCCTGCAGCAGCCAGTGGTGAAGAATGTCACACTGCAGTATGACAGCCCTACTGCAGAAACAGCAGTGCTTGCCTTTGGTTCTTACGTAAGGGCTACCATCCATCAAGGTGTATTTACTGGTAACATTGCTGGCAGCTGTGTGTTTGCCTTTCAATCGGCGAGTGTCACAGCAGAAAAGCAAACCGTCTTTGAGCATAACTTGGGAAGATACGGTGCTGCAGCTATGGCAGTTGATAATGCAGCATTGGTGCTCAAGAATATCAAAGTGCAGCACAACCAAGCGTCCTCAGGTGGGGCTGTCTTCTGCGCCAATGATGCCAGCGTCCGCATTCTTGAGAGTGAGTTGATCAGCAACAGAGCTGGTTACAGTGGAGGTGCCTTGCAAGTCAACTGCGCCAATGAGGTATGGTTGTGCATGACTTGACCGAATGCAGCGAGCAGCAGAGTGCAATGTGTGACTTCATAACAGTAAGCTTTACTTCAGCAATACCATGACAAGCACATTGTGCTTGGTGGTGCAATCATGATTCATGGTTACAACAACCCATCATGAATCATGGTCACTTGATCAGTGTGACTCTGCCACTAGTTCACCATGAAGCTGTTGATTGTCCGCATCTTGAGAGATCAATGTAATCAAGTGTTTCATGCTGCACACTATGCTGCAAAGTTGTAGACTCATCATGTGAACATCATCACCCATCGCAGTGTTGTCACAGATCATCAAGTTGATTGAAGAAAATTATGATGCCAATGTCTGTTTTGCAGGTTATCCTTGAAGACTGTGAACTCTCCTACAATAGAGCTGAGTTTGGTGGCAGTTTGGATGTTTGGAAAGGGGTCACCATCATTGGCAGTACATTCAGACGGAATGAGGCGTTAGATTCAGGAGGTGGTGTATATGCTCAGCCAAATGCTATAATCAACATCAAAAACAGCAACTTCAGCAGGAACAATGCTTCATGGGGAGGGGGTATGTATTGTGAGGGGTGCAGGCTGCATTCCACCAATGTAGTCTTCAACAACAACGTTGTTGTTGAGAATGGCGCTGGAGTTACTGCCAGCGATGGTGCACGTGTAAGTTGCTTTTTGTGACCACTTAGTGGCAGCAACTGCATGGAAATCAGTACGTGGCGAGCAGCATGATGCAGAAGGAAGTAAAAACAGTCAAATTCAATGACGCGACCTCATGTTGCAAGCTGCACCATCGAATTGTATCACCAGATGACAATTTCTTTCTCACCACTATGATTCACCTGGATGTTTCTGCACATAACCAACGGAAGTGCACTGCTCTGAGATCTGGTGCATGAGCCATGTCGATGAGAACTACTGCATCAAGGTGTCATCCCATGCCGTAGTACGGCTACGCAATGACACGGTGTACTGCACTCTTGCCACAACATGTCAGGTCTCAGTCGATCTCACTTGCTGGCCAAACATACGAACTTCCTGGGTCTTTGACATCAGATTTGATCAAGATCATTGCCACGTGTGCCTGCAGGTTCACTTGGTGAATTGCAGTATGACAGCCAATCAAGCCAAGGCGGGGGCTGGTGTAAGTCTTTGGGGTAAGTCTACGCTGACCGTGACAGCAAGTGAGGTCACAAAGAACCAGGCATCAGAGGAGGGGGCCGGTTTCTATCTTGCACAAGACTCCATCTGCGACATCAGCTCAAGCACATTTGGCAGCAATAGCGCCCTCTCTGGAGGCGTCATCTGTTGTGAAGGCTGTAATGTGCGCATCAACAACACAGTTTTCAACACTAACCTTGCTGGCGAGTTTGGAGGCGCAATCTATGCTTTGTCAAACTCTCATGTAGGTGCCAGCAAAGGCTCATATAGGCTGTCCTTCCAGGAACTCTGTTGCACAAAAGCACGCCCTCACCGCCCCATTGTTGTGAGACTTGCAGTATGTCATAAGCCATGCCTTGTTGGTAGGCTTGTTACTTGAATTAGTAGGGCTATTGTTTTTGAAGTCAATTAGCTTCAAGTTGAGGGTGCTTCAAGTTGACGTCTTCCGCTGTCACACTATCGGTTACTGCCCAGCAACGGACACACACAACAGAGCCCTATGGTGTCTCATATTGTCCCTCAACTCTGTGTCGCTCCTTTGGGTGTTGCCTAGAACAGTAGGCAGTGGGTTGGTCGTCTTGCTAGAGCTCTAGGTACTCACTGCTCACTATTGCTTTATTACAGCACAGTCATGGATGGGCTTGCAGGTGGTGATGGAGAACAACACATTCCGTCAGAATGAAGCTTTGTCTGGCGCAGCTATGTGTTCTACCGGCCATGGCAGTGTGACCTCCATAGGCAACAAATTCATGCACAACAAAGCACGCGAGTACGGAGGAGCCCTCTACGTTGAAAATACAGCTGTCATCAACATCAAATTCATGGATGCTTTGACCCTCAAGCGCAACGAGAGGAGACGATTGAATGCGCATGGTGCCAATCCTGCTGACCAACTGAAGGTGAGTTTCTGCAACTGCAAAAATAAAAGCTCATACTATCAAATCAAGCCTTCACTCAAGTGCATCCAATGAACAAGGTAATTGTGTTGCAGCATGTGCACCGTCAAACTAGCACACATGTTGCCAACAAAATCAACCGTTTGATAGTATTGAGACAACCTTGTGACATCTTCCGCTTTGTCTGAATCATTGTAGTTCATTCACAATAGCAAGGTTGCTGTGGACGGCATTTGTAGGTAAAAGTAGAGGATACTGAGATCCTTTACAACACAGCTGAGGCAAATGGCGGTGGTATATACCTTGATGCCCCACCAACAACAGAGTCTAACGCTCATCATGCCCCAGTAGGCTTGCAGCTGGCAAACAACAAGGTCGTTGGTAACATAGCGGCTGCTGATGGAGGTGGATTGTATCTCATGGGGCATCTCGAGGTGGGCAGAAGGGGGATTTTACAGCCCTTATGTTCTCTTCACAGTTGAAAAACTTCAAGGATTGCACCCTGGACACGGGCCCTTGTTAGTGCTTGTGCCCACTCTGCAACATGTTGGGTTGGCCATCGTTTTGGCAATGTTCATCATGTTGTCAATTGACTGCCAGTTGAAGTTGGAAGCATGTCAATTGCTACAATGCATGCTTTTGTCACCTACAGGCATACTTGCGCGAAAATCATTGGCTGAGCAATACTGCAGACCAAGGTGGTGCAGTTTGTGTGTGGGGTCCAACATCTGTGCTGACGGCGTCAACGCACAACAACAACACCTTGGAGCCAATTAACAACATCAACTTGAGTGAGCCAAGGCCTGATCACAAGTCGAACCCCCAGGCTGGTATGCCTAAGCCTACCTATCAGGTGACCACCCTGCATGTTAGCAGGGACACGTATACGAGCAACAGAGCTGTGTTTTCTGCTAGTGCTATCACGCTTGAGAAGGCGGTGTTTGCTGACATCGACCACAGCAACTTCAGCAGAAACACACTCTCAACAGGTTCAGCAGTCAGAGCGGGACCTTTTTCAGAGGTCAGCATGACAATGGTTCACTTTCATGCCAATGAGGGCGCTGCTGTAGACTGCTTCAGTTGTGCGGCAAACTTAAGCAGGTGCGGCATCACTAGAAACAAGGGAGCCTCCATGTCTGGCGGACTTCATGTCAGTGGAACATCCAGGGTAAGTCGCTGTAAGGATATGAGGCCTATCTGACCTGTGTGGTGTGATCAGTTATGCCAGCACAGCCGTTTGAAGCAGTAACAATAAGGTACAACATGCAAACATTGCTTGAGGTATCAAGAGTCACACTCATGGCATGGTGCAAGGTGTTAAGAATCACAATCTGGGTGCCAGGTGATTGGGT
>JARWLF010001292.1:0-10720 GCA_029853055.1 Scenedesmus sp. KT-U | reverse complement strand
TAATACCTGAGTTGATGCTGATGGTCCTGCTGTGTCGTCTGAGGCAAGCTATGTGGATTTTTACTGCGTACATGATCGTACTGGGCGGTTAGTAACCGTTAAAGTGACATGTGGGTTGATGATTTGTGACCTGCGATATCGAGTCCGCTCTTGTGCAGCAGTGTTATATATAACAATGATGTCGCTTCTGTCAATAGCAACCTCGGTTATCTAAGCCTGCATCTGGAAAGCAGTACATCAACTGGTAGTACCCGACAGTGCCGGTACGGTACCGATACTTGCGGCAGCACCAACGAACCACCAAAAAAGGTCATGTATCATAGCTTACGTATGTATATACATTCGCACAGCTGAGTATTGTGACAATTGATACTGCTATGCATAGTACCCATTTGGCCAATAGGTAGTCTTATAGAATCATGATCCACCGTGCGCTGTGCCACACAAGCCATGTACTACAGGGTTGCCTGAGCTCAGTCCAACCGATCTGGTGACTGCTCATCATGAGTGTAACAAACTCATCATCATCATCATCATCCATGATGTCCTGATGACGAATTTTATTGTTTGAATATCGGAGCAGCTGCCTCCTGATATAGCACGTGCCGCAGGGATATTTTTCGATGAAAACAAAGTCGTATACAGAAGCCGCTTAGGGACAGCAATCTGCACGCTTCACGCCACCAACAGCTGCTGTGCCACAAAACGATGCAGGCCGTTGGTTGGATCACATCTCAAGTGGCTGCCAATTCACCTCGAACGCTGCTGCTGCTGCTGCTGCTGGCCGGCAGCAATCAAAACCCTGAACGGATTCCAGTATCTGCCATGTCTGCTTCAAAACATTGCCTGCACAAACCGATTGTTCTTGCTAAGTTTTCCAATTGACACCAACTGGCTGCATGCCCCACACTTTGCAGCGGACTTGATGCACCTTTCATAAATCTTAGTCTTGCGCTGCAAACATGAACAGCAGCAGCACTGAAGCTACATTGTAAGAAAAAACAAGCTAGATGGTTTATTATTGGCATGCAGGCACCCGAGCATGCTTATCAATATACGTTATACTTCTGTAGAGATATCTCTGACAGCAGGTTGAGATCTGCGAAGCTCTGCAACATTCAACAATCAGATCAAACCTTGGAAGCGGTATATTCCTGCAGCGATGATCTTTTCAGATTGTCTCAACTCACCTAGATCAACAAAATCGTTGAAAATTGCACACCACATTTGCATGATCGCAGCAACAGGCAGGGGACTATTGCTGCTGCTGCTGCTGCTGCTGTAGTCGTCTCAGCCAGGGGAATGTGCCATCTGCTCCTACTGCTGCTGCTGCCATTCCAGCAGCAGTATCAGGTATGCTGAGAATACGATCACCACAAGAGTTGTCATGAGCGTATGCATCACTTGCAACCTCGTTGCGGCTGCTGTCGAGCTTGACATAGCTGTAGCAGATCATGACAGCAGCAGCAGCAGTTATAGATGCTTGTTTGTTGAATGACTGTGACAATGCAATGAGGCAACAAAGAATGTTGCAATGATTAACAGTAATCATCATGCATTCATGTATTGCTTGCATATACATTGCATCTTAGATTCGTGTCGAGATTTTGAGAACTCAAGTACTACAAAACTCACATTCTACCATCTGCTCGCTGCTCAACTTGATGTATCCGATGCCGAGGTCCGTTGCTGCAAACACACACACACACACACACACATGAATATGTCATGGGAATGATGAGTCATGGCAGCAGCAGCAGCAGCAGTGACAGCAGCAGTGACAGCAGCAGGTAGCTGAATGCTGTTGCTGTGTACTCCATAGCTCAACAGAACTGCCAGCAAATCAGCAAATATCTTACTGTGGTACTTTGAAACATCAAAACAAGATTGATACAAAAAACTCAGAGTCTAGACAAGTTGAAACCGACCCCTGTCGCACCTCTTCCACTCTCCGGGGACCATCTTTCCGTCTTTCCATGTAACAGACTGGTAGTACTTCTCACCGGTGAATGCATCTATCTGTTATGATGATTATCATTGTGTGCAGGAGCAGCAGCAGCAGCAGCAGCAGGGAGCAGCAGCAGTTACATGTGGTTGCACAGCAGGTCATGTTGCGCAACCAGTGTTTGCTAGTAAGCCTTCTGGAAGGTGTCAAATTGCAACAACCAATGTTTTCAAACACAGTGATATACTTCATAACAATGTATGTGATGTGACATGCGCTGCATGTTACGCAAGTTATTGGATTATTGCAACTCAAAAAAACAACAGCCAAGGAGTAGTATGTTGCTGAAATGCAGCCGTGGAAAATTATGCATAGTATGTGTAAGGTAGTTCACCTTGTATTTGTGCCAGGGACATATCAGGCAAGTGTGACCATTCACATCCTCAATGTCTCCTAAACCCTTAGATATATGTAAAGTACATAAGTACTTACATAAGTACTTACATAAGTACTTACATAAGTGTATGTAAGTATCTGTCAGCTGCTGCAGCAAGCGTGTTATATGATAGGGCATATGCACATACTTGTCCTACACTTGCATGCATTAGCTGACTCCATTGGTGTTGGCAAGACGATAGATATTCTGCCTATCTGTATGAAATCTCATGATATCTCCCAGCGTAGCATTATTAGTATCTTTCACGAAGACATGCATATCATACGAATACTGCCCATGTTTCTCACCAGAGGCCCGCCAGCATGAAAGCAGATGCTGTCTATGCACGTCAGTTTCCCATCTATCTTGAGAACCGTCACGTATCGCCCCTACAAAAAGGCTGTCGAACTAATTGCGAGGGGTTATAAGAACAGGAGCCGATCCATGGGCTACAGGTCAGCTGCGCAGCATGCCCTTGGTTGACATCAAGACCACAGAAAAGCATGTGTGTGGTTGCTGCGCTTATCAAAGCGTGCATGAGAGCTGCATACATACAGCCTGGTGCGTACTTTTATACAAGCCTGTAAGCGTCTTGAGCCGTGCGTGAAAGATATCGCATGGCCTGCGAGTATCCATTCGCCATCGCTACTGCTTGACTCCATTTCCTCGCAGCTGACCTACGTACGCCTACAAACAAAAACTTATAACATTTATAAATACGTATCTCATCTGCTATAGAGACGATCGCATACAACAGTAGTCCCCTTGGACTGGCAGTCCCGGACTGCTGCAAAGTGCCTGAAACACGAATAACTTGCAAAAAACCTGACATATGCAGACCAATCGAACTTGGCCTAGTTGGTATATCGTGTTCTGTTCTCGTTTAGTGCAAATATGTTTGCTCGTTCGTCAGCTGCTAACTCTGCCAGCCAGCCAAGGCTTTACTGCTTTCTCTTCTAGCGGCATACTTCGCCACTAATTCTTGAACGCATGCACAATTCTTCGTTGCTGATTTAGTCCAGTTGGTTCGTTGACTCTGTGGCTGGATGCATCAACAAGTGATGCTAAGTCGAGCACACAAGCGGTCTTGTACTGCATCAACATGCTGTTCAGCTACACAGGGCACAAGGTGTACTGTCCACACCTTAGCTGCCCTTAATCCACGTCGCATTGCTGCTACTGCTGCAACACGGTCGGCAGTGATAGCACAGCAGCATGGCATAAGCAGCACCTACCAGCAGCAGTACAACAGCGACCAACCTACATTACTTTCCAAACCATTGCCTACAGCACGCACTAACTGCGTTCTATGTGCAGCAGCAGCAGAGTCGGCAGCAGCAGCAGCAACATTAGATCTCGACCCCAGGGTTTACACAGATGCCTCAGTGGTTCCTAAACCCTTCACAGGCCCCATTGCTGCTGCTGTTATACCTGGTGAGCGCTGGCAGCAGCAGCAACGTGTGTAACTCGGTGATAAGATGCTTGCAGTGACGTTCTCATACATTGCTGGATGCATCTTGTAATTTTCCACAAGAGATTGCT
Source organism: Scenedesmus sp. KT-U (assembly GCA_029853055.1). Taxonomy (NCBI): domain Eukaryota; kingdom Viridiplantae; phylum Chlorophyta; class Chlorophyceae; order Sphaeropleales; family Scenedesmaceae; genus Scenedesmus; species Scenedesmus sp. KT-U. Next base: position 6,797 of record JARWLF010001292.1, on the reverse strand, counting down.
GCTGTTGTTTGCAGGCAAGGGGCGGGGTTTAGTGGCCACCGAGTTGTTAAGCCCCGGTCAGTTGTTGTTAGTAACACCCCCGTTGGTGTTAGTTGACGGAGATCTTGGTGATATTCCAGATCATGATGAACTACAGGAGATTATAACAGATAGCGGTGTGAGATTTAGTAAGTGGCAGGTGCAGTGGTTGAGATCATTGGTGCATACAGTTGGAGATGATTATGATGATGGCAGCAGCAGCAGCAGCAGTGGTGAAGGTGGCAGCAGCAGTGGATCAGATGGCAGCAGCAGCAGCAGCAGTGTGTTGGTTGATCTTCCGGAGTTTCTGCCTCCAGAAGATCAGCAGGGAAGCTGGTGGGAAGCTGCCGCCGCTGCTGCTGCTGCTGCTGCTGGCAGCAGTGATGATGGTGTGTTGTTTGCTGATCTTGAAATGTCAGATGAACAGCTCTGGGGAGCAATAGGTGGGTTGCAGGATGAATTGCCAGATGACACACACCGCTGCTGCTTGCAAACGCATCATACAGGCAACAGCTGGTTTCTAACATAAAAACAACAAACATTATATTGAGCATCATATAGCATCTTTGGCAGATTCATGCTTTCTTGGTTAGAGGCAGCCAGCACATTGGGTGTGCTGCACAGCAGCTGTGAGCAAGCACGTTCACTTGAACGACTGAAAACATGTACAATGGGCTTGCTGCCTCTGCTGCCTGCGTTGACTACTACTTGCTGCTGCTGCTGCTGCTGCTGCTGTTACATGTGTTATAACAGTGTTGAACTGTTATGGAGAAGGTTTTCAAGATCTTCCTGCCACTCTTTGCTGTGACGGACCTCTCAACAGTCAGCTAGGGCTTTGGGGGCCTTTTGCATTACTAAACCATTCATGCAGGTATGCAGAAATAACAGTTATTAATTTATACTCTCTTCTTGTTTTTGCATTGCTGCTGTATATCAGCAAAAGAAGGATGCAAATTCTATCCCGTCCTGCCTTTACTAAATGATTGTGATGGAAGTGCAATCGGAAAAAACAGAATCTGTATGTTTTCTCAGTGTGAACTTTCATTGCTGCAGCCCCAACGCCGTGAACTTCACGCTCCGAGATCGTATGATAGTCCGCGCCACGTCACACATATCAGCTGGTGAAGAAATAACAATCAACTATCTGGGCAGAGGGGCGTTGAGACCACTGAGTCAGAGACAAGAGGAGTTGGAGGCATGTTATGGATTTAGATGCAATTGTATGCGGTAAGTTAGCTCATGTTCATGTTATATGAGCAACGAGAATTCTCATATAATATTTTCTTGTAATCAAACATATATATTATATAGAATGTATTATGTATCGACTGGTTGACCATGTGTGTAAAAGTTTTATGTAGAAAATATGTATTATATACTCTGTGTTGTATGTATGTGTTAATGCAGGTGTCAGACAGAGGCCAAGCTGTCAGACCTTCCCACTGCTGCTGGCAGCACTCTGGGCCTTTTGTTGGATCAAATACAAGAAAAGATCGGAACGGTGTACGAACCACTACTACAGCAAGCTGTTGATGACATAAATACAGATAATGCAGATAATGCAGATGCTGTGCATAGTGATGCAAAGTTGAGTACAGAAGTCCAAAATGAGCTTGTGCAGTTGGCAGCAGAAATGCAAGAGGATCTGGATGATCTTCTGTCACCTTTCAGCAGCAGCAGCAGCAGCAGTGATAGCAGCAGCAGCAGCAGTAGTACAGAACGCGCAAGCATAATGCATTCTCTACCCACCCCAACAGCAGCAGCAGCAGCAGCAGCAGCGTGGACGCAAGCCAGTGCATTTGACCTCTTAGGTCTCCTACAAGAAGCTCTAGCAGCCGCCAAACAATCAGATGACGAAATATTACGTAATCTAGTGCATATCTGTTATATAACATGTCCCGGCAGCGATCTACACGTGTTTCAAGCGCTCCGGCGGCTGAGTAAGATCCAGCGGCGGCTGGGTGTGGAATGCGAGGAGTCACAGCAGGCGATGGATGCGTTAGTAACAGCTTTAGGTGTTAGATATGGTCAACAGGTCGTGAGGGACGAAGTGTTGCTGCAGCGGATGATTGCTGCAACTAGTAAGGCTGCGGATATGGTGTCGTTTTGAAGACTGACAGCAACAAATCAAACAGACCAGCAGCATGCCAAGGATTGCTAGATTGCGTTCAACTCATATATTGCACAAAGCGTTCAAGTAGTGGCTTTGTTCTGCAGTTCAAATCTAAATGAGGTGCTTGCTGATATGACAACTGTGTATCTCGTTGTTTGTTGTGTACATCGTCTGAATGTGGCAATTGCCTGTTATCTCCCATGTAATGCTTTTCAAGATGAGTCATCATCAACATGTGATCTTGCCAGCTTATGTCACAAGTACATATAGGTGGCTCAGTTGCAAGGTTCATCGTTGCTGTTCCAATTGCTGCATTATCACTGCATTCTGCAGCAAACCATCTCCAACACAATATGCTCGCACAGACACCAACCTACTGCTGCCAGCAGCAGCACTAACATCACCAATTTCATTGCTGCTGCTGCTGCTGCTGCTGGGGATTAGCAGTATCCCTGCTTCAGCTTGCAGCAGCAGTCCTTCTTTGCTCACTGCTACAGCCGACCAAACATCAAGCGGCAATAGAGTCAACTGAACACCATCTGCATCATAATGATACTTATCATTATCAACAGCTGCTGCTGCTGCTGCTGCTGCTGCTGGTGGTGGTGGTGAAGCTGGCATTCTGTCTACAAGTAGCTCTACAGCACTGCTGCTGCTGCTGCTGCTGCTGCTGCTGCTGCTGCTGCTACAGATGCTTCCCGACTTGATGATCAGAATATCATCCAACTTTGCTGCTGCCGCTGCTGGTGTCCAGCTACTGCCTTGCATTGTCCCCAGTTGCTGCTGCTGCAGTGGTGTCAGTTGAGCAATGGGCTGTTGACCACCTCCACAACCAGCGAGCTCACGCTTACCAGTATACGGACCGTCATACCTGTTATAACATGACATATAACATAACAATGTGTTATGATTATGTCACTGTTGCGTTCTTTCCTCAGATGAACAACAATGTGCAATATCACCTACAGAGTATCTAAGTTTTGCAATGCACATGACCTGCAAAAAAATCATACCTGCCGTCGTCACTGCAAACTGTCATTTTATACTTATTTTAAGAAGTAACATATGTCATAACATGACTCTAGAAATATAACATAACATGAGATTACCTTTCTCTGTGTAGGTCAACACAATCCAGTTGCCAGGCTCCAGACTTCAACCAATTACGTCTGAACTGCTGAACAACCTTTACTCGGTACCGCTGCTGCTGCTGCTGCTCCTGTTGGGCATTGATGGGCAACATGAAGCAGTGCTCGATCTGAAGCTTTGTGACATTTTCGTTTTTTGGTGGTGGCCAAACCTCAGGACCTGTTTACATTCCAAAGCTACCACATCGTTAGTATCCCAGAGAATATCCCTTTTACGAAGTTGCCGCATCTTGCAATTTGCAATGAAACACAAGCCAGATGAACTTCACAAAGTTTTGCAGGTCGCTAGGACTTGATAGAAATAGGCAATGGGGTAAGGCAAGGCAATAATATGCAAGCTTACCCATGTTGTAGCTGCCATCTGCCTTTGCAGCAATCACCATGCTGCTGCCAGCAGCAGCAGCAGTCGCTTCCTCACTGCTGCTGCTGCTGGTTGATGTTTGTTCTTCAGTGAATGCAATCGCATCTGCCTCACAGCCGACTGTCGGCATCAGCCGCCTTAGCGTACATCTAAAAGGAGAGAACCGCAACACACACAATTATTTGAATGCACATTTTGTGTTTCAATGCATTGCAGCAGAATGCATCGGTTTTCTGTTCATATAGTGGGTAGAATAATAAAAAATATGCTACAGCCACAAAGCATTGAATGAACATAATATTCTTGCTGCAGTTTCCAAGACCTTGCTGACCTGAATTCATATTTTCCGTCGTCAGAGGCTACTGCATTACAGCTGCATTGCGTCTGCCAATCACGTAATTCTACGCCCCACTCCCGGAACGCCTCGGGAACATAATGCTCCGGCAGCTGCTGGGCTGCACCATCAGGGCTGAATGTCACACTCACACCTTCCCATTCGCCTGGCAGCACAACAGGACATGTGTACCTTGGCGACAACAGATTGTGTTTTGTAATGTACGATGGAGGAATATAGATGCAATTTCTTTGAAACGCTCGAAGGCTAGAGTGGGGTAGCAGGGCTTTCCTAGCTGATGCAAGTTGCAGTAAGAGATTGACTGCTGTGTAGTAGTACTTGGGCTTGGAGCTACTAATCATGCATCCAGAGAAGTACATGCTCGCTGACACAGTAACACTTAGATTGAAAGGATAACAAACTAGACTGGTGAAGACTGTGGAGTCAAGCGCTCGCTGTCGACCACTGCTTGCTTGCTGCATCGCGCGGGCATCCAGAATACATCTACCCATCTGGACCTACCTGACACATTCGCCGCAAAGCTTTTCCATGTAACGTTTGTTCTGTCGTCTGAAATGTCGACCTTCGCTGCTTCTGTTGCTGTTCTCACTGTGAAACGCGAAGTAGACAACTGCCGAGTGTTTCTGCAGCCAGCAGCCCATTGGTGCTGTACTTTGCATGGGCGAGCTGTACAAGATGCTTTGTGTACGTTTGAGCAAAGCGTGTTTGGCAAACGTGTTTGCTGCAGCATCATGCTGGTCGCCCTCACTGCCTCAGTACAACAGGAAAACCTGGGAGAATCTGGCTTACAAGATGCGCTTAATCATAGATGTAGTTGTCCGCAAGTCGACGGCGACGTAAACATGTTAATCCAGTCGTCTGGCAGGACAATCTGTGCGCCATGACGGGTTTCTGGATGGTTTTACTTGTACTGTGTTGTTTTTCCAAGTGTCACTGACATGGTTATACTGCTGCTTACTTGACAAACTGTTCTAGACCAGCACACGGCACTGCTGACTACTGTATTGATACTTTCTTACTTTTATGACTTGGCTCACAGCTGACTTCACTGTTGCAGTCCCCAGAAACTCAAGCTTTTCGAGGCTCATAATTTGATCAAAGCATCCAGGTTGAAGGAAGTGGACCGTGCAGGGCAGAGACAGTTGCTTTTACAGCCACAACAAAATCGCTCAAAACATCATCAACCACCCATCACACCGAAACCATCCGGTGGCAGGCGGCCTGCTTCAGCACCAAATACTTTTCAGGGTCCGCGTCGCACAAGCTGACACCACACAAAATCTTACAGCAAGGTATAGCCTTCATGAAATGTACACAAGCAAACCATGGCATCAGCAACAGCTATGTAATCTTTCTACGTGACAGCACTCAACTCTCCTGCTGTTGCAAAACACATGTTGAAGATGACGTCTTGTAGATCATCCAGGGCAGGTCCAGCATTATCCGATAGTGCTAAAGGAGTCCTTTACGACTGCAACAACAAAACTCTTCCTGTGGACACATTACTGCCGCAACAGCGTCTCAACTACACACAAACCCTCTTGTTGCATTGTGAATATCTCTCTCCTGAATTTCTCTCTTATCCTGCTGCTGCTGCTGAAACAAAAGACCTTTTTCACATACCTGCCAAGATAGCTCAAATTTTCATTCCATTCTTACTTTGCAACTCGACAGTCTCCATCATCTAGCCAAAACTCCGTTGCAAACACCCTTAAGTGGAGTATTTTCATCTCAAGTGCATCAACAGCTACAACAAGCCACAAAGTGTCTGCTCTTGCTTACAACTACTTGAATAATCATATGCAACTGCATTCTATTTGCATACTCTTGCACTGCATCCTTATTCTGACTGCAGAATGTGTCCTAGGGAGCAGCAATGGCCACTAACAGCGCTTTTGCCAACGTGTCAAGCACAACGCGGAAGTGTTACTAACATACCATAAGCATGCAGATCATGCAGCTGCTCCCCTCATTCACTGCTCTCAACCCTTACAACAGCAGCATACCTGTTGCAAAGCAAGCTGCACATGACCAAGCGGCGTATTAGCCCATAACCTGATCCGCCAAAGCAAGCACTGGCAGAAACCGCTGCTGCCCGCAATGCACAACACATACAACCTCAGACTTTGAGCAGCAGCCGGCATATTGTGCGCTAGCACAGCATCTGACATATCTCAACTTATGATACCATACAACTACAAAACACTGGAAACCATTACAATACTGAAGCACGCTTCCAGTGCTACCTCTCATAGTGCCTACCTTTCACACCGCAATTGGACAAAGTAGAGCACGTAGCCAAGAAACCCAGATAACCAATTGCAACATGATGATGAAACGACTCAGCTTGCTGACGAATACAGCACAAGCATGACATGGCAAGACGCAAAACAACAAGGATGATGATTATGATGATGCTTGTCAAGCGCAACCTACAACAAAAGTATGGCACAGTTGGGCATCGGAAACCACCACAACAACTGCAACAGCAGCAGCAGCAGCAGCTGGGTGACAGTACTCTTACTCAGCTCTAGAGCTACTGCGTGAGCCTGTGTCAGCAAACTTAAACACCACCACACCGTCTTCATTGGTACTCACAGTAACTTTACCATCACCACCTGAGACTACAACAGCAGAAACAGGATCAGCAGCAGAGGATGCATCTGCTGCTGCTGCTGCATTGATCGACTCTGCTGAGGTGCCGACAGGATTGCTGCCATTGGTACCACTGCTGCTGCTGCTGCCAGCATCTGGGGCCCCAGCAACCGGTGATGATGCTGTAGATCTGATCTTATGCTCCAT
>JARWLF010001291.1:0-10724 GCA_029853055.1 Scenedesmus sp. KT-U | reverse complement strand
CGGTAGTGAGCTGGCAGTGCTCTTATTTGTCCTTGCAGTGGTCTACGCAGTTGCAGGGTAGCTGCATACTCAGGAGCTCAGTGCCTGAGAGGTCCTGCGGGTGATGACAGCAGGTTGGACGACACTAGATAGTTTCATACTGCTATGAAATACTGGAAGACAGTCCTGGGACATGCCATGTGGGATAGTGCCAATGGCACAACTATCAGCTGAACAGCCTGGAATCAGGTGCCAGAGGTTGAACCACAATTCTAAGTACCAAGAGGCTTCGTTCCCTGCAATGCAATGTCAGAAACGCCTGGGATGTTTTGCTGCATAGACTGTTCCCATATTATTGATCGGACCGACAGCCAGCACACCTGTCACCACTCAGTGACTGAACAGCAACGACATTTTGCTGCTGGAAACCTGCAGCACTGCTGTATATAAGTAATGCAACACAGCACTGATTGCACTGAATATGTCGTCAATAGCCATACTTTTGACGCATGAAGTGCACACTGTCTTATGCTGTGAATATGCTGGTTATATACTGAGTGCATGCATATGTGCTGACTCAGTGTCCAGACCAGAGGGTTACGCTTGGCAGGCTGTCCTGCCACCACATACTATGATTGACCTTGTCGAGCTGCCTGCAACCTTGTCTTCTGCTGCAACCAAAGAGGGTCAATGTAATTGATCACACTCAGCGCAGGTTTTTGGCTACTGCACACAGAGGGCAATCCTCGGCACAGCAAAAGCCCACCAGACACTGATCACTGTCTGCCTGGGCACACTGCTGTGAACTGCAGGAGAGGCAGAGCGTGCAAATGACAGTTCATTTTGCACTGGGTGGCAGTCCTACTGCAATGACTGGATGCTGTGCAATCACCGCAGTAGCTGTTGTCTGTATCAACTGGCATGTGCGTCTGCTATGTATGCACTACAGTCCTATGGCATGCCTGCTGTATTTGTTACACCTGAGGAGAGATAGGCTGGCAGCATGTAGGCCAAGAGTGGGAGAGTTGAGCTGCAGCTTACGTCGCAACAACAGGATTCCACTGACAGTACACACCAAGAGAAGGACAGCTGCATCATCTGCATCACAAGCAATTCTTCATGCTCGGCTTGGCCCGCTCAAAGTGATCGGAGAAATGGTTCAACGTCAAGGGCCTTGACGCATTCTCGATCAGCCAGACTTGCATACAGCAACGGCATGGAGACCTCTCACAGCTTAATGAGTGCTTACCACAATAGATAGAGGTCCTTAAGGCAGATCACACGCATCAAAGCTCTGCAGGTGGTCTGATCTGGAAGCAGTACATGTTGGAAGCTGCTCTGCAGAGCACCGGAGCCTGCCCTGACTGCTGTGCAAGCAGGCACGTAGCCTTCCAACTGCATCATTTGATTGATGGAATTTGGCGCAAGGCACATGAGAACATGTAAACTGGCCGCGTGCAAGGCTTCGTCGCAGTGACAGTCAAAGCACGGTGCCAACTTGACCAGCACAAGGTAGTAGGGCGCTGCTGACGCAAACATACATCTAAGTCATCATTAATAGGTGATTTGAGTTGGGCCAATGACCACCCGTCACGCACACAAGTTGATCACTCCGAGTCCCACTGGGTATCCTTGCGCGGGTGAAAAGGCCCGTTTGTGGGAGTGGGGCTCAATAACATCAATCCGTTGGTCAGTGACATACACCTTCCGCACTTTCTTCAGTGATGCCATGAACCCTGAAGCCAGTTGCCGCCTTGCCTGCCTTTACCGCGACTTTATAGGCCCCCGAGGGCGATGGAGGACTAGCGTATATTCTGCATCTACAATTGTAGGTTTATCCCAACTCTTAGGTACAACTTGTCTTCAGTGTCCTCTTGATACCAACTTCAAGATGCAGAAGGTCTTCTTCGTCGCGGCCCTGTGCCTGTGCGCCCTTCCCTTGATGATGGCAAGAAGCTTGAGTGAGTGATATGTCTGGGCAGCAGTCGGAGGTGTTGCTTTGCCGCAGCTGATGAAACTGGTTTCCACACTTGAAACATTTCTGCAAATGCTTGAAGGTTTGGCAGCACCAAGCTCAATTACTTCAAACATGCGTCAATTCGCATATCACTGTGCAAGTTTCAGACTACTTTACGAGCTTTACGGGCTGGCACTGTACCGCAATCGCGCCTAAAGAAGTTGTCTATCAAGCCCACATGGCACCTTACCAACCTGTGTTCTTGCTCCAACTATCAAATTGCCCAACTTTGTTTTCTGCGTGCCTGTTACAGGCGAAGAAGAGCTGCTTGCCACGAGGATGCTTTTGGACGTCCCAACCGCAGGCATGTCGGTCGAGGAACAAATGGTAATTGCTTCTGGCATGTATGGTTCCGGTGCCGTGGGAGGCTATGGTGGACTAGTTACCGACGACACCACAATCGACATCGGCAGCAGCCCAGTTGACTCCGGACTCTTCGAATCAGCCCAGCAAAGCTCCAGCACAAGCAGTCCCGCAGCACCCGCAACCACAACAAAGAGCAGTGCAAGCTCTGCTCAGTTCTCACTTGTGGCCGGTGCTGTTGCTGCTGCAGCTGTATTGTTGCTGTGATTTGATGTGCTTTGATATGACATGCAGATGCAAATGCTGCAGCTTGGGGTCAACTGGTATCTGTCACAAGTATTGTAGTGTAGCTTCTTACATACTGTCCGCATGATCAGCAAGGGTCTAGCTAGTAGAAGTCTGGTGTGTCCAATGCATAGAGTGGCATCTCAACAGTGACCTGGCAAGTGCTGATTCTGATCTCTTTACTCCTCCCACGCCATCTGTGTGGTTAGGAGAGCAGGCAGTGAGCTGAATGTTGTCTACCTGAAATGTGTCATGCAGCGTACTGTGTTTTCAGCCGGCACCGGGGACATCATACTGCTTGGCCGATTCTCATGCCGCATGAGCTCTGTCATGATGTTCTGTTCATGCGTGTGCTTTCCGTGACGCCTTGAAGCTGAATAGTGGTTTGCTGCAAGACAGTCTTGGCGTGTATGTTCAACTGTTGTGCCTGCCAAAGTAGGCTCTGTCCTGAATACTGGGCCCATGTTTGTGGTGGCAATGCAGCAACAGCAGCTCAGCACTGCTGGTGCTGAAGCGGTGCGGTATCTGTTGTCAGTGCTGTAAAGGCACTGTCAAGGTTTGTGTGACTTGTGGTATGTCTGAGCCGCATGCCATCATCCTGTGGTGTTGGTGAACTATGCTTATTGTCAGTCAAATGACAATGCTCAGCAGTCACTTAGCAGCGGCTTGAACAACATCTTGTAACTTTACTGACATCACCAGACAGTAACGGATGTGCCGCACTTGGCCGGGCTACTCAGGAGTTGGCTTCAACGTGTCTAGTAGAGACTCTTGGAGCCGTTGGTGTGTTGTCAGGATACATCATGTACACTGAACACCCACGATCGATTTGCATCATGCACACTGCCAGTGATCAATGGCCGGACGATGCATCATGTCCCATACACGTCAGGCTGAACACTGACGGATGATGCACTGAGCATGTATGGCAGTGGTGTGCAGCAGCATGTCATGACTGATGTCCTCACAATGACCAGTGTGTCCAACAGACATCATTGTAGCAGGCATATCATATGCTTGAAGAATGATGAAGCACACTGTCCAACAGTATATGGCATTTGGTATGTGCGCAGACCGCAGCAACAGTGTTGAACAGTCAGACTCAGTGACCCTGGCAGATTCTTAGAACTCCCAGTTGCATAGCTGCATAGGGACCCCGCCTAGCACTCCGAGTGAGAGTCCCTGCACAAGATGAAATTTTGATGTTACCTCACCAGCTCATGCACCACCCCAAGGTCCTGGGACTCACACAAATATATTACAACTGTGGGGTCTAAGAAAGACCAGGCTGGTACATGCTGCTAGACGCAGTGTACGTGACGTACGCTGCATGACAGCAGTGGCTATGCAACTAGTCAGCCCGATAGCGATCACCACACTGTGCTGTTTGCATCCAGCACACTTGTTGAATAAGACCCATCAGAGCTGCTTCAATTGTTGCAGCTTCACCATCAGTTGCAAGCAGCCATCACTCAAAGCAAACATGAGTATTGCTCCAGCTACTCCAACATTGAGAGACTCCATGTGACCAGTCATGGGGACTGCGATAGGCGCAGCATGCTGCAGGACAGCTTCTGACAGTCCTGCACCTTCAGTGCCCAAGACCAAACACACAGGACGCTTGTGCATGTTAGCAGAGAGCCATAACTCTGCTGTACTCTCTCTGGAGGCACAGGCTGCTGCAGGACTGCCTGCAGGATTGGTACTGCTGCTGCCCTGCTGCTGATGCTGCTTTTCTGGCTCAGGCTCTGCTGCTAGCAACAACATATCATGCTGTTTCACTGCTTGTAGCAGCTCCTGCAAAGGCCCAGCAGCAAGTGGAACCTGCAGAGCTGCCCCTCTGGAAGCACGCAAGGCCTTGTCATTGAAAGGGTCACAACAGCCTGGCAACAGCCACACAGCATCCCAACCAAACGCTGCAGCACACCGCAGCAGAGTACCCAGGTTGCCTGGATCCTGCACACCTTCAAGGACTAGCAGCCGCTGCAGTTGCTGCATGGGCTGCTGTCCTGCTTGTCCTGCAGCTTTGCTCGCCATCACATGGGGCTGCTGCAGGTGCACACTGCTGCTCATGCTAAGGTCTAAGTACTCTGGTAATGCCAATTCCGCTACTGCTGATACTCCTGCAGCTTCCTCTAAGCCCGTGAGCTTCTTCATGACAGTGTCATTCACATGTATGACTCTCTGTGCTGTGACGCTTGCAGGAGGCACTACCTCTGGCCGGGTAAACAGCACCAACACTTCAAGCTGCTTTGACGATTCTGCAGCAGGACAGCAACAACATAAAGTACAATATTTGTGAAGCGGAAGATGCAACTACCGCCTCATGTTTATGGTAAGCAGCTAGCTATACCAAAGATCAGCTGCTGCCTAAGGTTATATGGTACAGGACATCCTGCAAAGCTTGCTGTCAACAGGCGTAAGGATACCCATGCAGCATTGCAGGACTAGGACAGATTTTAAACTACAAAGTTTTGATTCTCAGTCTCTCATTCATGTGTTGTAAAGCAACCGTAAGCTCAAATACTGCAGTATCTTCCGGCATGCCTCTGGGGTAGACATGTCAGAACACATCAATGCTTTGAACAAGTGGCTCATAACCATTGCTGTGCGTGACTTGCAACAAGCACAAGCAGCCGAAAAAATCAGATTACCTGCGAGCTCTGCTAGCAATGTTTCACCAACCAACAAAACCCTGCGCTGCTGCTGGCGATACTTGGTGCTCTGCCGTAGCTTCACACAGTGCTTGATGTAAGGGTTGGCTGCACTGCTTATATGGTCGACTGCAGGTAGACTGGGGCTGCTGTTGTTGTTAGCGCTTCTGCTGTTGCTGACACTTTGCAGGGTGCTGAGGCTGCAGGTAGTAGTGCGCCAGCTGCTGCTGCTGCTGAGACCACGGGATGTTGCAGATGACGCTCTGCTCTTACCCAGTGTACTCGATAAGCACATACCATGTATACCGGCTGAAGTCGCGATAACGCGTCTGTTGCTGTTTGCGCAACTTGTCTTCAATACCAAGCTGCTGCAGCTACTCACTCGATGCCTGGCATGACCGAGCATGCTCAAGCTGGGGGGCCATGAAGTATGATGGCAGAGTTTGCAGTAGCGCGCTGTCGCCTGAATGTAAGTGGAATGTGGCTTGTGCAGGAACAACATCCGTGCGCCTGATTGCCGTGGTGCTGCAGCTGTTTGTCTGATTGCTGAGGGCTGGCAAGCGGTGGTTTTGCCAACCCTGCCGGTTCGCAGCAGATGGTGTGACCTTGTCCACATAGCAATGTCATTGACACATCGGGAGTCAGGAACTACTCTAGAAAGCAAAAGATGATGGATGGTCTACTGCGGTTATGCAGTGCCGCAACTGAAGCTGCAGCCAGGGGTCACTAGGTTCCAGTGACTGCAGGAATGCACTTGTTGACTGCACACCGGGAAAAGCAATGCTAGACGCTTCTTGTTGATATTTCTGAAAGTTATGGTATTAATTTGATGTACGCATGCCACACGCACTCATACCGGGCCCAGTTGTCTGGGTGCGGGGGCTGTTGCAGACCTGCTGAACAGCAAATACAGAGCATACAGGAAAATGGCCCCGTGCAGGCTTGGTAGCAAGTACTAATTGTATAAACACGCACTGAAACCCTGAGATACAGCTGATGTTGTCCCAGGTCGCCTCAAGGAAGCCCGGAAGGTCTAACACTCCCGGTTAGGCGGTCTGGCCCGCGCGTGGGCATGAGGCTGCTACCCCAACTCGTGTACAACAGTGCGTTTGAATGTGCGACTTTTGCGAGTTCCAAATGCGTACCTGTGTAGGCCTGCGCTCCCACCATTATATTCACTCGAACTTGATCGCCCCAACTGCCAAGGTGCTCATCGCAGTATATCGTATGAAATAAAGGTTTAGTTTCAGCGCAAGAAGTTCTACACAGCTTTGCTGCTGCTGCTGCCTCAAGGACACCCACAAGGATGCTCAGCTCTCGCTTGCAGCCATGCCAGTGTGCAGGCAGAGAGAAGCATCAGCTTACAAAGGTGAGGGTTGTACTGTTGTCGGTTTAAGCTTGCACAGCAGCCGGCCACTGTCCGAGCAAGGAATAAGCCTTGGCGATTCTTCCTTGGCCTAGCGTAGTTCACCCCCCACGCAATGATAATGCCCTTACCGTTTGTATGTTCCAATCGCAGGTTCAAATAGGCATCTCAGGCAAGAAGCAGCGCACCTATCCGTTCTCTTCTCCACCAGGGGGAGCTCAGCGTTGCGTAGCTGTGTCTGCAGCAGCTACTGGCCATCTTGCTGACGCTGCAGCGTACACAGGTCCTCAGGTACGTACCTTACATCACATTATATTGGAGTAGAGGTCGCTCGTGTACACAACATGGATTTGAATTTGACCAGGTGCAGGCATGTATGTTTCCATCTGGTGCAGCACAGGCTGGGTACCTCCTGTGTCGCCACTGCTTGCAGTCACGTATGTAAAGCTTGGAAATGCCTGACACTGTTGTCGTTAATCATCTCTGTTCACAGAAAACTTAGTCGCAAAATGGGTGTGCTGAAAGTACTCTGTGCCGTGCTTTGCAGGCAATCCTGGACAGATATCATGCCTTGCTACATGAGTACCGCCAGCACAAGTCAGCTTTAGCAGACTGGCTGCGAAGCGTCACACATACCAAGCACAGACCAGCACAGCTGCTCGATGCAGAAGCAACAGGGGATGCAGCCCTGGTGTCTCGCTTTCAGCAGTACCTCATGATCAGGAAGCGTCTTATGGCTGAGATCCCCCTCATGCGCGAACAGCTAGAAGAAGCAGAGCAGCAGGCACATTCGCACAAGAACAGCAGCAGTAGCAGCAACCAGCAACTCAAGCGACACCACAATAGCAGCAGCATTGGTAGCTATGGGGTGGTCAATGCCAATCAGGCAAGCTCTGTCAGCAGATCACAAGCTGTGGGGCAGTTTTTTGCTGCTGTGAACTATCGCAATAAAAACAGCGTGCGGGATGCAGATGCCAGCAGTAACAGCAGCAGTGCAACCACAGGAGCACTCTCAGCATCTGTGGCAGCTGATGTTGCTGCTGTTGAACAGCAGCCAAGCTTGACAATGGCAGTAGCAGTACCAGCTGGTGTTGCAAGTGGCCCAGAGGTTGCTGCTGCAAGTGGTGGTTGTTATGCTACCTCGTCAAGCAACTCCAGCAGCAAACATACTTGCAATGAGTCTTCAAGCAGCAGCAACCACAAAGCAGAGGCCTTGTCACATCTGCTGTCTGCCTCCTCCAATAGCAGCTCAGCAAGTCCTGCAAGCAGCCGAGCCACATCTGCAGCTCTAGCAGCACTGGCATACAAGAAACAGAAACAGTCTGGAGCAGCAGTGTCACCAGTCAATGGACAGCAGCAGCAGCGGCCACTCGCAATACAGCTAGTCGAACCGCCGCCACCCCCGCCTGGGTATGCAGCAAACAGTACCAGCTCAAACAGCAGCAGCAGTAGCGATGTTATAGGTGTAGTAGAGACAGCTAGAGGTGACGTCAATGCACTAAGGTCTAACAGGCGATTAGACAGTGATGTGAGTCTAGAAGCCACATTGCAGGGGGTGCCTGGCGGCTTAGGGGCAGCTGATGACACTGCTATGTTTGCTGCTACCATCATCACGCAAGCCACAGAGCCCATCACCTCCGGCAGCAACAGCAGCAGCGATGGCAGTGCTCCTGCAGGTTTGCAGGTCATGGACCCTGTACTGGCTGCTGCTGCAGCGGCCAATGCAAGCGGCAGCACTACTGAGCCAGTTGGTGAAGTTGTTACAGCTAGGTTTGATGTGTACCAGGGTAGAAACAGGACGCTGGATGTCAGCGCTTTGGATGAGTACTTTGCTAGCTTGGCCGAGGGGCACAACATGCAGCTGGCAGCAGCAGTCAGTACAACAAACAGCACAACTCAAGCAGCTGATGCAGCAAGTGATGGCAAGCAGCAACTGCAGCAGCAGAAAGTCAGTAGTGCTGCTGTTGGTGGCAGTCGCAACGATGACAGCAGCGGACCGCTGGTATCTGGTTTGTGTCTACCTGGAGATGTCATGCCCCTGCCGACTTGAGCATGATGGTATTTTGGAACGCAAGGTGTTATCAATCTGCGGTTTGTACGTAGCTGATGCTGTCAGTTTTGCTTTTATTATCAAGGCTTTGAACTCTGCTGGGGCAGTTCTGTTTCCAAGACGCCTGGGCATGGCATCCTTCTTTATGCCTGTTCAAAGGTTTTGTTATTAATCATCATACTCGCTTCTTGCCTCATTGTTCATACCAGATATGTCGGACATGGAGTCTATGTTGTTTGGTTGTTATCTACTCGCCTGAAATTTTGATCGTGCACAGCGTGTAGAGTGCTGGCTTGCAGGCTGCAGGTGGGTTTATGTGCTGCAGCTGAAGTGCACTTGACGAGTTGTCGTTGTCCGTGTGTACATTGTCCAAGTGACTGCGCACTCAGTCGCCTTATTCTTGTCTATAGCCTTGCTTATGCTGCATAGCAGCTGGTACTCTCGGACTATGAGAAAGTTTCATTGTAACATAGCTATGCAGGTATTCCATCGAGCAGGTGGCCACTTTCTGTGCATTTGGAAGGCTGCCATGGTGGCAGGCTGCACTAGTAACTGTCTGGCCTTTTAGCGATTGCAATGGCTGTAACACTGTATCGAAAGGAGTATCGCAACACTGTATTGGAAGGTCACTTCAGCTTGTTGTAACATGTATGACACAACGCTATACTTACTAAGATGACTTGATAGTATCAACTGTTGGTCAGCTGGTTAGTGTCAGAAACAACTTGCAAAATGCTGCCCAGCCTCGGGTTTAATCAACTCAATAAGGCTGTGATACACAAGGAGTATTTACCCTTCCCACTGGACTCTGGCAGAGTATAAAGGAGCACATCCAGCTGCATGCAGATGTTTTCAAACTACCTCCTGTCTGCATGTACGTAATCAATAAAGAAGAATCGCTGTTGCAGCTGGCCCAACAACTTGTGACCAATCAACATCACTACAGCCACAGCAGCCGACACACAGACCTGCCATGTCGGTACAGCTGCCAACGTCCCCACTACAGCACATACTATCCCGCTACCTGCTGCTGCATTAGCCAGACTTGATGTACCACCCACACCAGCAGCTGCTGCTGTTGCCACAGCTACTGCTGCAGCAGCTGCTACAGCTGCAAGACCCAGCGTGACTGCTTGCCATCTCTGTATTGCTCTTACTGCAGCTTGACATGACTTGCAGTGTACTACATGCTGATTGTAGCGGTCCATGACCTGTTCACGAGGTTGAACAGGCCCTAAGCCCTGATGCTGCAGTGCTCCGGAGAAAGGGACAGAACCTCCGGCACAGTCAGTGTACCATTGGCGGAACTTGATGATGCCTGCAGATACACACAGACAGGCGGTGAGTAACATGTCCTGTTCCTGGGACACACTCTCGCAGATGTCTTAGTAGATATCTGAGCCATAGCCTGTATATAGCCTTGTCTATAAGGTATAACCACCGAGTCATGACTGATCAGCATGGCATGGACCGCTAGCGGCAATGCGAATGTGTATGATGGGATCAGCATAGCAGCAGGAACGGCTGCCTGCTGTAATAGTCAGTGCTACATATAAGGCCTGTATGACACCTGCAGTAGCACCACAACCTACCCAGATCTGCTCCTGCCGGCAGGAAGAATGCTGATCTCCAGTTTGGGTCTTTGCCCTCATGCAGCAGCCGCTCTTGCACATGTAGCAGCATGGCATCACTGTCCAGGACCTGATTCTGACCAAGGTGGAACACCCACTCAAAGGCAGACGCCAAACGCATGGCAAGCTTGGGAACCTGGGAGTGTAATAAACATGGCCAAATGTAGTTGTTGGTTTATTCTATCTGTTAGAGTTAGCTATTTTTGGGAACCTGCAAACTTTTGATTGCTTAGTTGGGTATCTGAGGCTGTATCGATGATCAACTAGCTGACTGAGCAGTGAGCAACAAGGTGCCCACACGTGAGGTACCATCTGCAAGGTACGTCAACTCCTGACCATGCTGGGGAGTGTCGCTGAATCGTGTTACTGGCTTCACCTTTGCTGTTGTGAAGAAAGCTGTGATGACTCGACTCTTGCCAGGTGCTACAGGTATGCCATA